>JABUQX010020743.1:0-5000 GCA_015478945.1 Trachelipus rathkii
CGGCAGCCTTCTACTTCAGTTCGGCGGATCTAGGCAGGGCGGACCTGCAATCCGCCCGGCCAGCGCCTTATAAGGGCCTCGCGCGCATGCAGAGGCTAACAGATTAACGCCCCATATCGCATGAGCTACGACAAATTATATATTATATATATATATAATATATATATATATAGATATATAATATATAATAACAGATATATATATATATATATTATAATATACTATATATATATATATGATAAATATATATATATATATTATACTATATATATATATATATAGTATATATATATATATATATCAATAGGAAACAAAAAAATATTAAAAAGGCTGTTAACCGATATATATCGAACGAAGGATGTAATCGACTTTTTTTTCGATTATTTCAAGGCAATATAGAGCGACAAGGCTTGCCAATAAGTTTTTTGAATTGTTTAAAAGCTAAAAGAATAGCCCCAAGATTAAATCGCCAAGAGTCAAAGAGTCAGGGTCTCTCCGGCTCAGCGGGGGACGACGGGGGACTTCGTCCCCCCTCTGTCCCACCGTCGGCTCGAGCCCCTTAATTTAAAATAAATAAAAAAAAAATGAAAAACAAAATTTATCATATAAAAAATTAACAGATATTAAAAAAGCAACATGTGCACTTTGTCTCTTCTTGTATTGGAGTTTAAGGTTAACCCACGATCACAACACGCCTGTATGGTTAGACGCAGCTTAGGGTTCAGCGATATTTTCGATAATGTAAACTTTTATGTAACAATTCCTTTTTAAAGGGAGTTCCAAAAATATTTACTATTATATATATAATACTATAACACACACTCAAATCTAATAATAATATACCGATATATATACCTATATCCTATACTACTATATATACAATATATATATATATAAATAATATTACATACAATACATCCATACTATATATTAATATAATCAAATATAATAAACCATACCAAACTACATAACCTACAATAACTATACTTACACCAATTTGCATCCCGTTATTGTTCCGTTTATCCTTGTACCGCCAAACAGACTCACTATAATAAGGGCAGACCTATACAAACCAACAGAGTCACCTTCATATGAGACTTTCTTGAAGAATCCACCAATACGTAATCGTTGCTAGATGCAATAGATCCGAGCGATCTCTTTTTAGTTATAAATACGATAACTTCGTTTTTCCGAAAACACATCTACACACACAATAAATATTATATATATAATATATATATATATATTATATATTATATTATAATATAATATATATATATATATATATATATATATATATATATAATATATATATATATATATATATATATATATATATATATATTATCAATATAAAAAATACCCCCTATAATATAAATCATCTATAATAATATATATATATATATACCTACCTTGGCCAGATGCAATAGACTCTCTTTATTCTGGTCTTAAACGAACAATAATTGTGTTCGATTTCTTAGTTACAAATCCACATCTCCCTTTTTCGTGGGAACACATCTCAGCACTAATCAATAAGCTCATGTCCCGTAAATACTTAATGAAGTACTTTACTGAATCCGAAGACTACAACCGTAATTACTCAAATTTATAGGAAATATCATTAGCAAAGATCGATTTGTGAACTTATTGTTACAGCTGTTTCTAAGGGTATTTAAAAAATTTATCAAAGCAAGCTTTCACTATATATAATATATAAAAACACAATTGTAGTAGATAGAATATTAAAAACCAGATATATATACAAATATATAATCACAATATACAATATATTACAATTAATAATACTATACTACACCACACATACTATATATAATAATAAACTATAATAAAAATAAATATAATAAATACTATAAATATATATAAAAAATTAATACCATATCAACTAATAAAAGCTAATGATACATTTTTCCATTATTAATATTATCCCTTATATTAATTTTAATTACCTTTCATACACTACAAACATACTTAGTAAACTTTTTACTCAAAAACAAATCTATCACTTATGTTTACCCTAACACAGTGAGTTGCCCGGAAGACCCACCAATCCATCATAGGTTAGGTTTCGTTTTGGGGCAACGACGATCAATCTAGGTTAGCGTACCTAGAGATGTAACGGCTATTATATAAGTTCTAGGTTAGAATAAAGTATGGTTTAGCAGACACCGAGCATGTTGGGTACCAAGCAACCAATTACATCATATTCAGATCATGAGTTGAAATCTCTGAACGAACCATCATAGAACCTTATGCTCAAAATATTATACAGAATCCTATGTCCCCTGATTAGACGAATTAAGTCTATTTATAAATAAACTTATAAGTTCTTATTACTGTATTTATTAATGGTCTCAGCAATCATAACTAGATATGTTGCTAAAAACTGACAAACACTTGTAAGCTTAATACTCTCACCCACTAATGTCGACACTTGATTGTTTAAGATGTTATGCTCCACCACATAACAGTCAACCTGTGCAGCTGCTTATTTCGTGCGGATGTGACGTGTTAAGTATGTTAATGTTCGTCAGTTTAACTCTATCGGGATTAAAAACTTTGTGATGTTTAGCTGTTATCCTAATAGATCAAGAGGTCAAATAGAAATCGTTAAGCAATCAGATCTATATACTGCAAGGAGGGATTGGGGAGGCGCGCGGGCTATCGTGGATTTGATTCTATACTGACTTTACTGTTATAACATGTGTACGTAGATAGTAAAACAATGGTCACACTTCTATATCACGTATCTAAAACATAAAACAGAAAAAATCTTTTAGTAAAAACAAAAATGCTTAAAGAAACAAAACTTAGCAAAATGTAACGAAGTATGTGACTTCCATGAGGCTTTTTAAAGACAATCAAATTCAATGCAAAGGTATCGGCTGCGAAGGATGACAATTACTTTAAAAAGATATAAAAAATCAAAAAAAAATAAAAAACCAATTGCTCTAAAACAAAAAAAAAAAAAAAATTATGTCGAATCCTCAACTTTCAGAGCCTTTTTGTTATTTACACTTTTACAAGTAGTTTAAGTATGGAACTTGTTAATCGTATAAGCCATTCAGCTTGTTATTCCGTAGCTTAAGAATATGTTAGTTTTACCGTTGATTAAATAGCTATATTCTGAGTTCATGAGTTATCGATATGTATCAGCTTTATTGCATACGAAGACTATTGATACGCTTAGCATATATTTCGTTGATCAGTATGATGTTAGGGTCACGGTCAACTGATACAATTTTTGTGTACAACATGTTACCGACATAAATCATAATGTAACAATAGCAGTAATATGTTACTAGAAATGTTTGAGAAAGTGTGAAATAGGGTCGTTTTGACGGCAATGCTAGTATACTTTACTTGTTGTTAAGTTATGGAAACTTTTTTGATGTAGCTGCTATCATCGTGTTTAAAGATAGGTTAGGTTTTGTCGTTGTAATTATATTCTGAGTTCCGGTTATGATATGTAAGCTTTATCTGATGTGAAAGACTTACTGGTTTACGTTAAGCAATAATATCATATGCCGCTCAAGTCAGACATGATACAGCTTAAGGTGACAGGTAATGATAAAATCTTTGTTAAATGTTACGGTGTTAATGTTTAAAAATAACGAGTGATATGTTTAGAGCAATGTTTTGAGGAAAAGGTATTGAATAGGTACGTTTTGTTTAGCAAATGTTAGTTCATATTATACTGTTATATAGTTAACCGTAAGTATGCGGAACTCTTGACTCACAATGTTAAGACAATACTTCTATTTCCTTCATCCATCGCCTTAAGCTACCGTGGAACATTGTTTGTTGTTATATCTATATCTGAAGCGTTCAGTTGATACTGTTTTACAGCTTCATTGATTGAAAACTTTGTATATGTTAGACAATATATTCATTGATCAGATATGATGTTTAGGTTACAGGTAAAAGGAAATTTTTGTGTAAATGTTACGCTGTTAATGTAAAAATCAGACAAAGTGACCATAGTTTACAACGAAGTTATGTTCTGAAAAAAGAGTGTGAATAGGGTACGTACCCTTCTGTGTAAATGTAGATACTTTACATGTTGTGAAAGCTAATCCGGAAACATTTGTTATGGAATATCTTGCGTTTATTCGCGCTCTTAAAATTATGTTAGATTTGTAGTTGTATAGTACTATTCTGAACTTCCAGGAATTATGACTACTGTTCAAGCTTTCATAATGTGCAAGAATTTGTACGTTAGCATATATTCGTTGGTCAGTATGATGTTTAGGTGAGGAATTGCATAATTTTTGTTTAAATGTTACGGTGTTATGTAAAAATAAAACAGTGAGATGTTAGTAGAAATGTTTTGAAGAAAGTGTGAATAGCGCGCGTACGTCCTTTATTGCCCAATGCATTAGTTATTCAGAAAGCTGGCGTGCCTATAATTGTTTTTGAGTGCCGCCTTGCGCTATTTGCCGCCGGACCTAGTGCGCCTAGGCGCCTAGTATTTTTTGTCACTTCAACTTGCGCCTCAGCGGCCTATGCGCCGTTTTCGGCCTGCGACTATTGCGCCGGCAGTGGATGTTCGCCTAAAACTTATTTGGAAAGTAACTTTAGTGCCGATAATTAAAAGCAATCTTTTATAAGCCAAGAAAAAAAACACAACTTAGTTAATTTTTGATAATCTAAAAAACACCGCTAACTAACTATCTCACACGTCCTTTTCCTCCTCCATGTCCTTGTGGGCCAATGTTTTCCCCAAGAGGTTCAGCTCGAGCGCTGCAGAAGTTGAAATCTTCAGAGCCATAGTTGCCAATTTATTTGTAGTTAAAAACTAACCTTGAACCAGTATATATATATATAACATATATATATAATACTACATATCATACTATATACTAATATAATACTACTACTATAATATACACCGATATATATATATATATATATTATATTTACTATATATATTATATATATATATATATAATAAATTACTATAATATATACTAATATATATA
>JABUQX010020743.1:10000-20000 GCA_015478945.1 Trachelipus rathkii
CCTATAGTGTACTTCAAGGTTAGTCCATTTGTAATTCACCAAGGACTTTTGCATGGACTGTTGTTACCGGTGTAATGGGGTATAAAATCTAAAAAGGTACAACTCTATTTCTAATGAACAATGCTTCGGGAGGTGCTAGTGGGACTATTAAACATTAGGAATGAATGCGTTGAGTTATATGATGCTAAGGTGTAAATGAAGAAAATAAATTGGTCATGTATAAAGGATAGATGATGGTCATTATCCTGTGTATAATTTCATCCTAGAAATTAAATCTTAATGGACAATAAGGCGTATGAAAAGGAATAAGAAGTTGATGATCTATTAATTTGGGAAAAACAATTCTAAGGTGAAATAAAAAAAAAAAAAAAAAAAATTTAAAGTGGAATTGATGAACTCTAGGTAAACGTGTGTACTGATTTGACACATCATGATAGAAACTTTAATCCCCTTTCCCCCTCCCCCCCCCTCTTCATAATTTCCACTTGTTTTGTAGACTTTTTTTTTTTTTTTTCTCTTAGACCATTGTTTTTCCTCTTTACAGATCATCAACTTCTATTTCCTTTTTCATACGCCTTATTGTCCATTAAGATTTAATTTCTAGGATGAAATTATACACAGGATAATGACCATCATCTATCCTTTATACATGACCAATTTATTTTCTCATTTACACCTTAGCATCATATAACTCAACGCATTCATTCCTAATTTTATAGTCCCACCTAGCACCTCCCGAAGATTGTTCATTAGAATAGATTGTACCTTTTAGATTTATACATTAACACCGGTAACAACAGTCATGCAAAAGTCCTTGGTGAATACAAAAGGACTAACCTGGAGTACACTAATAAGGTTTTGCAGAAAACCTTCTTAGTGCTACTAGGTTAGTTCTTTTGTATTCAAGGATTTATTTGCACCAGCTACCTTTATACCATTCTATATCAACTTTGCTAGTTACACTACCACTTTTTCCCTTTCATCCCAACTTATAACCTAAATATTTAAACTATGCTTGTTCCAATTGCTCATCATCCACAATGATTTCACACCTCGGACTCTCCTCACTCGCTACCATCACCTTGCGCTTATCTACGTTTACTTTCAACACCTTTTTCACGCACTGCCAACCCCCACAAAACCAAATCGGCGTTCAATAAGCAGGGTACCCTCAACGCTCATACATTAAACATGCCTTCCCCTACTACCCATGCAAATGAGGATCTAGACCTTATTTGCATAAGCATCGTAATGAACGAATTGTATAGACTACTTCAGGAGTATGGAAAGACGAGTATTCACTTGTATACCAGCGTTAAAGGAAAAGTAAAGGGTGGTAGGTGGTGTGGCGCTTTATTTAAAGCAATATTCAATGTGTTCATGACCAACAAAAACTAGTGACGTTGAATCTGTGTTGGTAGATATACTATTTTCAATGCTTATTTTGCTTCAATGTTTTCTGAGGAAAGATTAGATAATAGTTTGGAGACTAATAGTTCTGGTGTGCATGTAATAAATAGATTTACAGAATTTGAATTTGAGGTAAAAGATATTAAACGTTAAACTGCGACAAGTAAAGCTGCAGTCCTGATGGTAATATGGCTAGAAATTCTGAAGGATGTGATTACCAGCATGAAAAAAGACTGTATTTGGATTTTTAGGCGATCTATAAACATTGGTGAGGAGTAGTATGTCCAACAGTTGAGAGCTAGCAGCGAATTCTCAAGAAGTATTAGAGTATCGGTTTCAAAACTTGGTATATGTTTCTATGTATATGTTAAGCTCGTTACATGCGAATTTTCAAGTCTCTAGGATGTATATAAGGGGTGGTTCCCTCTTAGAGCGTAGCCGCTACGCCCTTGTATCGGCTTCCGAGCGAGGTGAAGATTAGGCCTACGTGGCAAGATCGAGCATCTGGTAGACAGACCGAAGTCGGTCTGTCTGCATATTATTATTATATTACGTTCACTTCTGAGTTGTTTTTAAACCCTTCTGCGGTCTCCTCAGCGCTGGCTCAGCCTCCGCCCCGGTTCCGACTCAGCATTGCACCGCACTGCACGGCTCTGTCTCCAACTTCGGTTTCGATTCTGCCCCGTTCCGACTCCGACTCTGACTCCCTGCATATTATATATATATATTTATATATAATATATATATCAATATCTCTTACTATATATATATATATATATTATATATATATATATATATATATTACTGATATAATAATATATAATATATATATAATATATATATTATATATATATATATATATACTATAGCATGTGAGCTGAAATTAATTTTTAGCGCTCTCGCTCTGGCTCAGCCTATGGCTCCCGACACGTAAATATATGCTTTATAGAAGGTTTAGACGTTATTTTCTGTATCGGCGTTAAAATTTGGAAGAGGGTTAAGATGATGAGGTAACCTCGTCGTAGACGAGATTACGTCCCCGATGGGGGATCCCACCCCCATTAAAAAATCGAAGTGTTCGTATAAGGCTGAAATTTGGTTGAAGGATCAGAGTTGGAATCTTTCTTAGAAAGAGTTGGTTAGGCAGAATTTTGTACGAAGCCTGTACTCGTTGTGCTCATAGTCGTTACAGGTTGACGAGTTCTTTTAATTTTGCGAAGTTCGCCCGTGAATATCGTACGGAAAATGAATTTTGCCAATTTTGAGTTCGATTTTTTTTTTTAAAAAAGGCATTTGCAATTTTGTATAGCGCTACGCGATTATTTTGCTTCCACTAGATTGTTATGAAAGGAAAATTCTTTCAGACGTATAAATTTATTAATTTAAATATTTAGTACAATAATAATAATAAAAATAATAATAACTTATTTTATTTTAATCATCATTTCAATTTATTTTAATTCTAAATTTAGTTTATAGAAATATTTGAATTTTTTTTTTTTTTTTTTTTTTGTTTTTTTTTTTTTTTACTTGAAAACAAATAGCTTCAAATTACAAGATAAGAAAATTGGTTAGGACTTTTTCGTTTTTGGGAAAGAGGTGGTGGGGGGAATTTTTTTTTTTTTTTTTTTTTTTTTTTTTGAAATATTTATGGAAAAAATATTTTGAAAAAATTTTTTTTTATTCCTCGCCCATTTAGCTGGCTCGAGCCGACGGGACAGAGGGGGGACGAAGTCCCTTCCCCCGTCGTCCACCGGGAGAGCCTACTACTCCCGACTCCTGCCATCTTTGCCGTTTACCCTATGGTTTTTCCTTTGGTTAAAAAAAAAAGAAAAAAAAATTTTACTTTCCCTCAAACTTTGTATTATTTTAACTAAAGGAATACCATAGTGGAAACCGCAAAGATCAGATCGGGGCGTCTCCGGCCTCCCGGTGGACGACGGGGGGAACTACGTCCCCTACGTCCCCCGTAGGGCTCGAGCCCCCTAAATAGGGGTAAATAAAAATTTTTTTAAAATTTTTTTCCGACGAATAAATGAAAAAAAAAAAAAAGGAATTTTTGTTACTGTAGGTGCTGCCGTTCTTTAGTTAAATGATGTCAGCTTTAGACACTGATATATATATATATATATATACTAATATAATATAAATAATATATATATATCATATATATATTAATAATATATATTATATATATATAATATATATATATATATATATATATATATATATATATATATATATATATAATATAATATATATTAATTTTAAGTATTTAATTTTTGTATGGTTTAAATATAAAAAAATACAAATAATAAGATAATAACGATTTAATAATAAAAAATACTCTAGTAATGAAGATATGTTGCTTCACATTTATTCGTTTCAGTCACTATGATCTGGATAATCGTAGGCTGAGCATTGCCTATCAACTACTTAATTTAGATGATAAAAATAACGTCAATTGCTTAGAGAAAATTATGGCTCGAGACGCGAAATTAAAAACCAGCCAAACTTTTAACTCGTTACTAACAGTACAGTTTTCTACAAATTTGCGAGTGGTATTGAATCTGATTGAGTTTGGCATCCGGCACCGGTGCTGGAGCCGCTGCCGTAGTGCTGAGCTAATAAACATTCATATAGCAACAATGTTGGTGTGCTTATATAGGTTATCGAGGTCGTAGAGTTCGAATATGATGGTTATAAGACCGTATAGGGTGTCTAGGGCCCCCACGTAGGGGCCCCAATTGAAAAAAAAAACACAAGAGGGCAAAACAAAGGATGAATAAAGAAGGAAAGAGGAGAGAAGGAGTCTGACACAGAGGAGTAAGAGTTTAAAGCTGCACCGGAGCTGGCTACGGTGCGGTGCTTAAAAATAATAATAATAAAAAAAAAAAATTAAAATTTAAAAAAAAAATTTAAAAAATTAAACATTTTTTATTCTTTTTAAGTTTATAACTTAAAAAAAAACGGTTTTATATAAATCAAACCAGCTCCCAGAGCCTCAATTTAATAAAAAATTATCATAACCTTGTCTAAATATCATACTGATCAATGAATATATGCAAACGTAACAAAGTTTTCACATCAATAAAGCAAACATAGCATCAACTGAACTACGAATATAATGTACGTCCACAAGCCTATCACATCTTAAACACAGTATAAATTTCTACTATGTTAAACACGAATAAACAGTTAACATTAACAAAGTTTCATACTTAACAATAGTAAAGTAACTAACATTGCATACAGACCGTAATCTATTCACAACTTTCTCAAACATATATCTAGCATATCGTTGTAATTTACATTAACATAGGAACATTTAACAATAATGTACCATATCCTAACCTAATTATCATACTGATCGATGAATATATGCTAACGTAACAAAGTTTTCGCATCAATAAAACAAACATAGTATCAACTGAACTAAGAATATAATGTACAATGTTAAAAACCTAACACACCTTACGCTCGAATAAACTGCTAACAATAACAAAGTTCCATACTTACCAGCAGTAAAGTAACTAACAATACATACAGAACCACGGGGGGTGGGAAAAAAAAAAAACCCCAGGTGAAACTGGTGTAGTAAATATTCATTTAATAAATCAGTACTGCATTTATTTTTTTTTTTTTTTTTTTTTTTTCAAATTTTTAATTTCTTTTTTTACTTTTTTTTTTTTTTTTAAACTTTTATTTTTAATTTCATTTCTCTAAAACTTTCTGTTTTTAATTTCATTTCAGGATAAACAGCGTAAAAATAAGTTCTTTTATACAAAACTTTCGAATATATGCAACGTAACAAAGTCTTCACATCATAAGCTAGACATATCAAAACCGGGAACTCAGAAAATAATAGCAACACAAAACCTAACATATGGCTTAAGAGCGAATAAACAGCTTTCATTAACAAAATTCTTATTAAAAACAGTAAAAGAAAAGGAGGTTGTAACAAAAACGTAGCAATATTCAAACTTTTTCCAAACATTATCTCTAACATATCACTGTAAATATTTTACATTAACAGCGTAACATTTACAAAAATTACATCACCTTACCTAAAAACATTTTTGCATACTGATCAATGAAAACGCGTAAACTACAAAGTTTTCACATCAAATGAAGCTAACATATACTAACCTGAACTCAGAATATAATATACAAAGAACAATTTCCTAACATATCTTAAGCACGAAAAATAGCTAACATTAACAAATTTGCTATACTTAACAACAGTAAATAAACCAGAAGCTGGGCGTTTGCGCCTATTGCGCCTATGGCGCGACTATCAATTCGAGGCGCAAGGCGCCAGTAGGCGCAACAATTTTTAAAAGGCGGACTAAGCAAAGTCGGCACAGCCAATTCTTTGCGCCTATAGCCGTGCCTATGAACAGGAACAAAGCATTTTTTTTACCCTAAAAGTTAGAACTTAGAAGCCTTGGCAAACTTGTATTTCATTCTAAAATCGTAGAATAAAACATATATTATATATATATATAGTAACTAGATTATATATTATATATATACTATATATATATATATATATATTAATAATATATATATATTATATATATATATATACACTTCAACCGCCCTCTACTAGCGACGGTAATTCCGTGAGTTCACTAAATTAAACTGGTCCTGATGCTGTCCGTCCTCCGCGTGAACTTAATCGATTTCTACAATGGTCTCCAACCTTCTTTTATCACGCCTATCGCACATATATATATATATATATATATATAATATATATATATATATTATAATATAATATATATATAATAACTATGTTCAGTAGTTCTTAACTACAAATAATTTGGCAACTATGGCTCTGAAGGATTTTCAACTTCTGCAGCGCTCGAGCGAACCTCCTGGGCGAAAAATTTGATCACAATGGGACATTGGAGGGAGGAAAGGACGCTGTAGATATTAGTTTAACGTGTTTAATTACAAAAAATTAATAAATGTGTGTTTTTATTCCTTATAAAAGCATGCTTTTATTATCGCACAAAATTACTTTCCAAATAAATTTAGCGAACATCCACTGGCCGCGAAAAGTCGCAGGCACAAAGGCGCATAGGCGCTAGGCGCATTGATGTGAACAAAAAAATATAGGGCGCTAGGCGCACAGGTCCGGCGGCATAGGCGCATAGGCGCGGGCGCACTCAAAAAAATTATAGGCACGCCCAGCTCTGAAAATAACTAACATTGCAATAAAACGTACCCTATTCACACTTTCTCAAAACATTTCTCTAAACATATCACTTTTATTTTTACATTAACACCGTAACATTTAACAATAAAATTTATCATTACCTCACCTAAACATCATACTGACCAACGAAGTATATGCTAACGTAACCCAAATTCTTTCACATTAATAAAGCTAACATATTCATAACCGGAACTCAGAATATAATAATACAAACTGACAAACCTAACAATCCTTAGAGCGAATAAAACAGGCTTATCATTAAGCAAAGTTCCATACTTACAACAGTAAAGTAAACTAACATTGCATACAACAAACCGTACCCTATTCACACTTTTTCAAACATATCTCTAAACATGTCACTGTCATCTTTTACATTAACAGCGTAACATTTAACAAAAATTTACCTTTACCTTACCTAAACATCATACTGATCAATGAATATATGCTAACATAACAAAGTTTTCACATCAATGAAGCTAACATATCCAAACCTGAACTCAGAATATAATATAAAACAAACAAATTCCAACATATCTTAAGCACGAATAAATAGCTAACATTTAACAAAGTTCCATTCTTAATCGTAACAACAGAAAATAACTAACATTGCAACAAACGTACCCTATTCATTACTTTCTCAAAACATTGCTCTAACATATCCACTGTTATTTACATTAACACCGTAACATTTAAAAAAAGGATTTTATCATTTACCTCACCCAAAATAATACTGACCAACGAATATATGGTAACTAACAAAATCTTCACATCAATAAAGCTAAACCATATCAATAACCGGAAACTCAGAATATAATATTACAACGACAAAACCTAACCATATCTTAAACACGAATAAGCAGCTAACATCAACAAAGTTCCATACTTAACAACGATAAAGTACCTAGCAAGCAAAACTTACCCTATTCACACTTCTCAAAACATTTCTCAACATTATCCACTAACAAATGTTTTACATCAAATTCGTAACATTTAACAAAAATTCTATCAATTACCTGACCTCTAAATATCATACTGATCAAGAATATATGCTAACGTAACAAAGTCTTCGTAGTCAAATAAAGCTAAGCATATCATAACCAGAACTCAAATATATATACAACGGCTAAAACCTAACATATCTTAAGTACGAATAAACAACTGAACTAACATTAACAAAGTTCCATACTTAACAACAGTAAAGTAACTAACAAAACATACAGAACGCGCCTTTCACATTTTTTTTCTTTGTTTTAAAGAAACTTTTTTTATTTGTATTTTATTTCTTAAAACTTTGTTTTAAAACTTTTATTTATTTTTAATTTTCTATTTCTTTAAGACAACATTTTTTTTAAAAAAAAACAAAAAAAAAAAAACTTAATTTTTAACTTTATTTCTTTAAACATTTTGTTTTTACTAAAAATTTTATTCTTTTTATGTTTATAACGTAAAAATGTACATTTTTACATACACTAAACCAATAAAACAGTAAATCAGTAAATCAAACCACATACCCCGCCCTCCCCAATCCATCCTTGATATATAGATCTATTGATCTAACGATCTATTGACCTCTTGATCTATTAGGATAACAGGCTAACATAACAAAGTTTTATCCCCGATAGAGTTAAACTACGAACATAACATACTTATACACACAAACATCCGCACGAATAAGCAGCCAGCACTAAAATAACTATTATCAACAACATACGTGTCGGAAGTTAAAACAATTTCTCATTTATAACATATTATTTTCATTGAAAAGAACATTAAATAAATACATAAAAAACTTTCAAATGAAAACATATATAATTCTCTAATTCAGGACATAGGATTCGTATAAATTGAGCAAGTTCTTTATATATATTTCTTCAGAGATTCAACTCCATCTAAATGATGTAATTGTGCTTGGCCAACACATCGGTGTCTGCCTAACCATACTTTATTCTAACCTAAACTTAAAAGCCGTAACAACTAGACCTAACCTAGATTGATCAGATACTCCACTTCAACCCAAAAACGAAAACCTTAACCTAGATGGATTGTGCTTCGGCAACACGTTTACGTAACATAGATAATTTGTTTTTAAGTAAAAATTACTAATATGTTTAATAAATAATAAAATAGAATATACAAGATATAAAAATGAAAAAATATTATCATTTACTAGTATATAATATATATATAATATAATATATATATATATATATATATATATATATATATAAATATATATATATATATATAATTATAATATATATATTATATATATATATATATATATATATATATATTTAATAATATATAGTCCGAAAAATGCTTTATAAAATTTTTAAAACCCTGAACAGCTTAAAAATATTTCTACAGACTAATTACTTGTCATAATATATATTTTTCCTTAAAAAATTGATAATACATTATCTTCATTCAGAAAGTACTTCACTTAAGTATTATCACGGGAATATACTTATTATTTACTTACATTCATAGAACAAAACAGGGATTTAACAAAAAAATTCGACACAACAATTATTCGTTAAACCAAAACAAGAGTCATGCATCTGCCCAATATATATATAAATATATAATATTTATATATTATATTATATATATATATTATAATAATATTATATATATACTATATATATATATATATATATAATATATATATATATAAATAATATATATATATATAGTATATATATATATTATATACTATAATATATCATATATATATAAATAGAAAAAACAATTATTCATTTAAACCAAAAAAGACTCATGCATCTGGCAACATACGTATGTTACTCAAAAGGCAATAAAGTGACTCGTATAGGCGCCTATATAGTGACTCTGTTTGTCGGTACAAATAAATGAACACAACGGGATCAAATTAGTATATAGTATATACTATATATATATAATTATATATATAATATATATATATAATATAATATATATAATTATATATATATATATTATATATATATATATATAGATATAATATAATATATATATATTATGTATATAGGCACTTTCCCTTTAAAAGGATTTTACAATAAAAATGTTACAATCGAAATATCGCTGAAACCCTAACGTCAACCATACACTGTTGATGCGTGTATAACTTAAACCCAATAAAAGAAGAGAAAAAGTTGCCACATGTTGCTTTAAAAATTATGTTAAGATTTTATACATTTAGTTTACATTTTTTTTTTATTTATTTTATTAAGGGGCTGCGAGCCGACGGTGGGACAGAGGGGGGACGAAGTCCCCCCCGGTTCGTCCCCCGCTGAGGCCGAGAGACCCTGCCTCTTTGACATCTTGGCGATGTTAATCTTGGGTATCTTTAGTTTTAAAAAAAGATTT
>JABUQX010020743.1:25000-35000 GCA_015478945.1 Trachelipus rathkii
CATTGAGGGTCCGTCGCAGTCGCGTGAAACCTCTATGGTGGATTTTTTCTGATTGCGACGGACTCTCACTTAAGTGTATAAATGGGGTCGGTAAAGGGAGGCTTTCTTTTCGACTTGTGTCATGATCTACTACGTTTCTGTTCCGGGGATAGGATGTAGATGAATATATATATATATATATATATATATATATATATATATCATTTATATATATATATAATTATATCATATATATATATATATATATATATATATATATATATATATATATATATATATATATATATATATATATATAATAGTATAAATATAATATATAATATATATATATATATATATATATAATTTATATATATATATCTATCCATATATATATATAATTATATATATATTAGAATGATATGATATATATATATATATATATATATATATATATATATATATTTTTATTTATAATATCATTTGTCCCTTTCAAAAATATTTTTTTTTACTCCACCTCTGTGAAGTTCAAAAAGAAACTTATTAAGGTCCCTTCTAGCACTAATTATCAGAGAATTATAAAATGAATATTATGTAATGCAAAATAATTATTTTATATTCAGGAAATTTTATTTTTCATTTAATGATTAGTTACTGCAAATTTATTCAATAACAAAGTGCAAGTCGACGATAATATCAATTTTCGTCCAACAGCTGACCGTATGGAATGTAGAGTACCGTAGAATCTATATAATTTCTCGTTCTAAAACAGGAACGTGGAATACGATAGGAATGCGCGGCTCTTTTAAAAGCCAGATGCTCCCTACAATATTAGAACTGCTGATCCTGTATTTTCGAAGAATTTTTATGGAACTAATAATAATTATTAGAGACCACCTATGACCAATACTCGTGTGATGCAAAGAGAATATTTTTAGAAATAATATTTAAATACACCAACTCCATATAACGATATTGGTAGAGATTGCGTAAGGAAAAGTTTTGCTAAGCCTCCTAGGGCTTATAGTTAATTCGTAGCCTAACCTCCATCCCACTCAAAGCCACATTTTAGTTTAGCCCCTCAAGCTCTCTAAAAATATGAACCAACATTTAATACAATGAACAAATCTACATATTAGAGGGATCCATATCTAGGATAAAACCTAGGATAAAATCTTGGATAAAGTAGTTCCAGCTGTCTAAATCCATCAAACTGCCTAAATCCATCAGGAAATCCATTATTATAAAATCCTCCAGGATTTAATCGTGTTGAAGATTATTCTTATAAAAAAAGATTTGATAATGACATATATTAAAATCGACCAAATAGAGAGATTCCAACTGATATATATAGTCACAGAAACACAACAGGTACCGGTATTAAAAAGTCTTTGCCAAAACAACCATATACGATGACCTTAATGTACGAAGGAATTGATTAACCCAACATGTACTATGCTTCTAACGACCGGCCAAGTTATACTTAGACCACTTAGAGGGATTTATTATATAATAATAATTATAATGATAATAATTTTTGTAGCAATAACAACAACACTCAATAGAAAGGATATGAATTGTTTAAACGCTAAAACGATGACACAAAGAAATTTTTGAATGCCTGCCATGGTGAAACGGGACTTCAAGATCCCATAAGATTCGATAAAATTCGCGAAAAAAATAAATTAGAGTTACTGAAGTAGAAGAGTACTATTGACAATAATTTAAGCCAGAATAAGGGTTCACTTTTGAAATATTTCGTCGACGACATGAGGCACTATTCTAATTTGGACAAAGAAAGATAATAAATTGTACCTGGCTATGACAAATAAAGATTATAATTAATGCAAACTGGCTACGACAAAGAAAGACAAATACAAACTGGTCAAGCCAAAGAAAGATAAATGACAACTGGTTATGATAAAAAAAGAAGTCCAGCTATTGAAAGCAATTCCACTGGTTTTTAAATTAATACCTCGACTTACAGAAGACCTAGCAGAACATTTAAAAAATTCACTCCATTTTCAAGGGATGAGTAAGCTCAAAGTTTATCAAGATATGAGATGGGAGATTCGTAATCATCTTCGCCACCCGCAACCACTACTGACGGATAAACAAACAGTGAGTCAAGAGATAGATGTTCAACTGTGGACAGGGAATTAGTTTCTTAATTTCTCTTTAACTAGGGTAGAGGGAGAATAGTCGACGAGGAATGTGTGACTTATGTTAATAAAATGTAGCCATTTAGAATTAACAAAGGAATATAACCCGAAAAACGCTTACCTTAACATCCAGCATAATTACTTGATAGTAATGATTTGAAATATGATGGAAGATTTACCTCTCGTTTGAACAGAGATATGTATCCCCAGCCACGTCAAAGATAATCGATTGGGGAAAGAAAACCCTTGAATGACAACAGATATCGCACCAGGTTTTAGTAAAACCTTTTATACGATAAAAAAAGTGTCTAGTGTCTATTTTCAAGAGATAAAGTCAGTGGACTTTATCAGGACCAATCAGATGTTTTATATTATTAAAAAAATCTTGCGCCACCCATTCAGAGATAAATTTGCGAAACTGAAGATCAAAATATTCCTCCTTATTTACTTATGCAACCAAAATAGGAAAAATGGACTTTGATGAATGAATTATAAAATGAATGCTCTTTGTATGGTGTTAACGCCAACTATTAATAGGAAAACACTGAATTGAGAAGAAATGAAGGTTACAATTTACCGAGAGGAGTGGATCTTACTTAAATTCCATAGTTTGAAGAAAAAGCAAAAGACCAAAATGACTGTAATTAAATTGATCCCAAAGAATCTAAATCAAATAGCAAAGTAGGATTGTTTGAAGAGCCTAACTATGCTAAGAAAAACGATCGGAGTAATAAATCTCTCCAGTATAAAGAGATATTAAAGTAAACTGAAAAAATGGATTATTATGAGCAATATAAAATAATGAAAGATAGAGTGGAAGAAGAACGTAAGTAGGAATCAACTTTTTATCGAAATTAGGGACAAAATTAGTTGAAGGGTGAGGAGAAATTTCCAGAAAAGAGGCAGGCGAAAGTCTGCGGTGAAGCTGCTGAAATATACCCCATATCAAATTCTACAAATTTTAGAGATAGTGACAGAGACGAAGACTCTACATCTCTTAAATCAAAAGAATGTCTTTTTTCAAATCGTTTTCATGATAAACCGATAGAAGCTGATAGAGGTTTGAAATTTTATAAAGAGAGAGAGGAAGATTAACATCAAAGAGTGGATGACAGAGACAGGTAATGCATAGCAAAAGAAGGTCTTTCAAATCTTTATCAAGATAAACAATTGGAAACCGACAGAGGTGTGAAATTTTATGAAAAGAGAGAAGTGGATTAACGTTAGAGAGTGGATGACAGAGACAGGTAATGCACAACAAAAGAAGGTCTTTCTTCAAATCTTTATCAAGAAAAACCGATGGAAGCAGGCAGAGGTTTGAAATTTTATGAGAAGAGAGAGGAGGAATAACGTCAGAGAGTGGACGACAGAGACCGGTAATTCACAGCAAAAGATGGTCCTTCTGCAATAGAGCATATAGCTAAGTTCATTAATCTGCAAATATTTTGTATTGATTATATATATATCTGAAATGAGAGGCGACTAGGACCGTTGGATCATGATCAATCTTTAGGACTGAGAACCCAGCAATAGCGAGCATTACATCTTAGATATTGAGTATATGTATGATATGATCATGTATTTAAATGGCTTCACATTGCAGAGAGACGATCTCTTTCTCACTACAAGATAGTCTGTTACTAGGGGCATTATTAACAGAGAGGAGTATGGTATTCAATTGGACACAGAAGGTGACTTTGATGCACTAAAAGAGATATCAGTGAAGGACGAGTTATTCTCTATAGTCAGAGAGTGGAGATTCATAGAGTACTAGGTTAATTTCTACTGACAATGAAACTATGATATGACCGTGCGTTGACAAATGTCTTGGCGATCTCGAACAACACATTGAAGTCTCACTAAGGTGTTGGAACCTTGTGACATGAAAGATGAAGAGGATATAGACGTCGCAGTAGCTGGAGATATTAGAGACCGCGTGTCAATTTTTCAAAGTCTATAATAGAAAGGTTCTTCTGCAAATATTGTTGTCCAAGAAAACCGATGGAAGCCGACAGAGGTTTGAAATTTTATGAAAAGAGATAGGAGGATTAACGTCAGAGAGTGGATGATAGAGACAGGTAATTCACAGGAAAAGACGGTCCTTCTGCAAATCTTTATCAAGAAAAACCGATGGAAGCAGACAGAGGTTTGAAATTTTATGAAAAGAGATAGGAAGATTAACGTCAGAGAGTGGATGATAGAGACAGGTAATTCACAGGAAAAGATGGTCCTTCTGCAAATATTTGTCAAGAAAAACCGATGGATGCCGACAGAGGTTTGAAATTTTATGAAAAGAGATAGGAGGATTAACGTCAGAGAGTGGATGATAGAGATAGGTAATTCACAGCAAAAGAAAGTCCTTCTGCAAAAATTTCTTAAGAAAAATAGCTGAATGCCGACAGAGTTTTGAAATTTTATGAAAAGAGATAGGAGGATTAACGTCAGAGAGTGGAAGATAGAGACAGGTAATTCACAGCAAAAGAAGGTCCTTCTACAAATATTTGTCAAGAAAAACCGATGGAAGCCGACAGAGATTTGAAATTTTATGAAAAGAGATAGGAGGATTAACGTCAGAGAGTGGATGACAGAGACAGGTAATTGACAGCAAAAGAAGATCCTTCTGCAAATCTTTGTCAAGAAAAACCGATGGAAGCCGACAAAAGTTTGAAATTTTATGAGAAGAGAGAGGAGGATTAACGTCAGAAAGTGGATGACAGAGACAAGTAATGCACAGGAAAAGAAGGTCCTTCTACAAATCTTTGTCAAGAAAAACTGATGGATGCCGATAGAGGTTTGAAATTTTATGAAAAGAAAGAGGAGGATTAACGTCAGAGAGTGAATGACAGAGACCGGTAATGCACAGCAAAAGAAGGTTCTTCTTCAAATCTTTTTCAGGGTAAACCGATGGAAGACGACAGAAGTTTGAAATTTTATGAAAAGAAAGAGGATTAAAATCAGAGAGTGAATGATAAAGACAGGTAATACACAATGGACATAGAATTCAGAACTATTACGTAAAACGTATACGTTTAGGATTCAAATTAAAAGTAATAAAATTAAGAAAATGGGCCCTCTCATGCAAAAGGTGAAAAACTAAAAGATAAAGCGTACAGTTATAGCTAAAAGGAAGAAAATTAGTCCTTGGTTAGAGAGGAAGAAAAGTAAAAATGTGAGAACTAGCAAAAATAAGTTGAATCAGAGAAATAGCGAAAACATCCACCTGAATTTACTATGAATAATAAAACCACCGAGTCCTATTCTTTCACCGACGAATATTTGACTGACCTTTCAAAAAACCTACACACGAGATACGATAATTAATGTCCTTAAGATTCAGAATAAGGCGGTTTCAAATACCTTCCTAAAACTGCGAATGAACAGAGATGCTAAAAGGATTCCGATCTTTGGAAGGAAAATGATCTAAATTTATCAACAACTCTATCAGAAAGTGAACCTGCTGTAAATTATACAGGTGTTCACATTTAATAGGTAACGAAGAAAACTGTAGAGATCGAAAGCTGCAGTACTTTTGAACCTGAAATCTCGTATAATTAGGCAGATAAAAAAGGGTATAATAACGAGGATTTTGAAACGATTTCGACCTCCAATGAATATCCTACAAAATAACAAATGTTTAATTTTCAAATAAATGTAAAAAGAAATGTAAATAATGATATCGATAATGATGCAAAATTAGAATCTTTTATCGATAGGGAGAGTAATATGTCAGACGTGTGTTCGTATGTGAGTGAAATTGATGAAAAGGATATAAGTACTTAAAAGGACCCCAAAGAAAGAGAAAATGATTCAAATACGAAAAAGAAAGAGAGCTCATAGAATCCGTCAAAAGAAAAGAAAGTAACTTTCGATGACAAATTAAAATGTGTTAAAGAGTAACAGAAAGAAACTGAGGGAAGTAGAAAAAAAGAGGAGAAAAGTAAGAAAGAACAAGAGGGATGCAAAAAAGAAAAGGAGGAAAGTAAGAAAGAACAGGAGGGATATAAGAAAGAAAAAGACAAAAGTAAAAAATAACTGGAGGGAAGTAAGAAAGAACAGGAGGGATGTAAGATAGAACAGGGGGGAAATAAGAAAGAACAAGAGGGAAGTAAGAAAGAAAAAAAGGAAAGTAAGAAAGAAAAAAAAGGAAACATATTTACTTGTGATGCTCCATGTATGGAAAAGTAAGACATTCTTGATTAGAAGAGCAATGACTATTTCCTTGAGGGGAAAGATAGCTTGCCGAAAGGAACCTTAAAAATAGAAGCTATGGAACTACTGCAGTTAGATGTCTAATCATCAACTCTACAAGGATCAACCAATTCGAAGAATAATTCTGATAAAGAAAATTATACAAAAGGAAGTTTAAAGATAGAGGCCATGGAATTTATGTAATTTGATGTCGATTCGTCCAAGCCAAAAGATTCAGCATTTAATTATGATGGCATTTCTTCAAAAGGAACCTCTGCGAAAGAAAACTTAAATAAAAACAATGTGGAATTTTTGTAATAAAATGACGATTACAAAGCTTCTTCCTCCAAACAACAAGGATCAAAAGTCAAAAGCAAATAAGCTTCCGAAAAGTAATTCTCGAAATATGAATCTAAAAAAGTCAATTCAGATTACTTTACAAAAGGTTCCGGTCTTGATGCAGACAGTTAAGAAGATATTCTTTACTGCAACAATGACGAAGGTGATTTAAATTCATATCTCGCTGCTGCCGACAGGAAAACGGATGACTAGTCTATGTTTTTAACTCTAGACAAAGACCATTTTAAAAAGAAACTTCTAACCAGCAACAACTAAGACAGTGGAGAAACCCCAACCACTGGTAGCAACACCTAAAGCAAAGGAAATTCTAAAACCAACGGCGAGTGTGCAAACGCGAACCTAAAAAATTATTCATCTCTTCAAAATATGTAAGTCAATCATTAAGAAGAATTGCCAAAGAAATATTAAAGCGACACCAAACTTCAGGAAAAGAAAGGTTCCAAAGTTGACAGCACTGAACAAATGATTGTAAAAAAACAGTAGATAGAAATGGAATTTTCATATTCAAATGTCTTTAAAAGCGGGGGTAAGCTCGATTCAATCCTTACAAATTTCAACAACGATATGCCAAACATTTCTGCGAATAAAAATTAAAAATCTGATATGTAATCAAATCGTACTGAAAAGTCATGGCAAGATGTATCGAAAGAAAATTTAAAAACTACTGAAAAGTCATGGCAAAATGAATCACTAAAGAATTTAAAGACTACTGAAAAGTCATGTCAAGATGTACCGAAAGAGAATTAAAAAACTACTGAAAAGTCATGGCAAGATGTATCACTAAAAGATATAAACACTACTGAAAGGTCCTGGAAAGATGTATCGAAAGAGAATTAAAGAACTACTGAAAAATCCTGGAAAGATGTATCGAAAGTGAATTAAAAAACTACCGAGATGGTATGGGAAGATGCATCATTAAAGTATTTAAAAACTACTGAAAAGTCTTGGAAAGATGTGTCGAAAGAGAGCTAAAAAACTACTGAAAAGTCATGGCAAGATGTATCACTGGACGATTTGAAGACTACTGAAAAGTCCTGGAAAGGTGTATCGAAAGAGAATTAAAAAAATACTGAAAAGTCCATGAAAGATGTACTGTAAGAGAATTAAAAAACTACCGAGATGGCATGGGAAGATGCATCATTAAAGGATTTAAAGCCTACTGAAAAGTCCCGGAAAGATGTATCGAAAGAAAATTAAAAAAACATTGAAAAGTCATGGCAAGACGTATCACTAAAGGATTTAAACACTGCTGAAATGTCATGGAAAGATGTATCGATAGAGAATTAAAAATCTATGGAAAAGTCCTGCAAAGATGTATCGAAAGAGAATTAAAAAACTACTGAGATGGAAAAGTCATAGCAAGACGTATCACTAGAGGATTTAAACACTACTGAAAAGTCCTGGAAAGATGTATCGAAAGAGAAATAAAAATCTACGGAAAAGCCCTGGAAAGATGTATCGAAAGAGAATTAAAAAACTACTGAGATGGCATGGGAAGATGTATCATTAAAGGATTTAAAGACTACTGAAAAGTCCTGGAAAGATATATCGAAAGAGAATTAAGAAAATACTGAAAAGTCATGGCAAGATCTATTATCACTAAAGGATTTAAACACTACTGAAAAGCCCTGGAAAGATGTATCGAAAGAGAAATAAAAATCTACGGAAAAGCCCTGCAAAGATGTATCGAAAGAGAATTAGAAAACTACTGAGATGGCATGGGAAGATGTATCATTAAAGGATTTAAAGACTACTGAAAAGTCCTGGAAAGATATATCGAAAGAGAATTAAGAAAATACCGAAAAGTCATGGCAAGATGTATCACTAGAGGATTTAAACACTACTGAAAAGTCCTGGAAAGATATATCGAAAGAGAAATAAAAATCTACGGAAAAGTCCTGGAAAGATGCGTCGAAAGAGAATTAAAAAACTACTGAGATGGCATGGGAAGATGTATCATTAAAGGATTTAAAGACTACTGAAAAGTCCTGGAAAGATATATCGAAAGAGAATTAAAAAACTACTGAAAAATCATGGCAAGATATTTCACTAGAGGATTTAAACACTACTGAGAGGACCTGTAAAGATGTATCGAAAGAGAATTAAAAAACTACTGAAAAGTCCTGGAATGATGTATTGAAAGAAAATTAAAAAACTACTGAGATGAAATGGGAAGATGTATCATTAAAGGATTTAAAGACTACTGAAAAGTCCTGGAAAGATGTATCCAAAGAGAATTAAAAAACCACTGAAAAGTCATGGCAAGATGTAGCACTAAAGGATTTAAACACTACTGAAAGGTCCTGGGAAGATGCATCGAAAGAGAATTTAAAAACCCCTTAAAATTCATGGGAAGATGTATCACTGAAGGATTTAAAAACTACTGAAAAGTCCTGGTAAGATGTAACGAAAGATTTAAAAAACACTGAAAAACCATGCGAAGATGCATCACTGAAGGATTTAAAAACTGCTGAAAAGTCATGGCAAGATATATCACTAGATAATTAAAAAAACACTGAAAAGTCATGGGAAGATTCATCGCTGGAGGACTTAAGGACCACTGACAAGTCGTGGCAATTGCAATGTGTATCAATAGAGAATTAGAAAACCACTGAATATTAATGGGAAGATACATCACTAGAGAATTTAAAAATCTCTGAAAAGTCATGGAAAAATGTATCACTAGAGAATTAAAAAAACATTGAAAAGTCATGGTCAGATTTATCACCAGAGGATTTAAAAGCCACTGGAAAGTCATGGCAAGGCGTATCACTTGAGAATTAGAAAAACACTGAAAAGTCATGGGAAGATATACTAGAGACTTAAAAAAAAACTGAAAAGTCTTAGTAAAACGTGTCACTAGATAATAAAAAAAACGCTGAAAAGTCATTGGAAAATTTATCACTAGAGGATTTAAAAACCACTGGAAAGTCATGGCAAGATGTACCACTAGGAATTTAGAAAAACACTGAAAAGTCATTGAAAGATCTATCATTAGAGGATTTAAAAATCACTGAAAATTTGCCTAAGGAGAAAGGTGGCGAAACGGTTAAAGATTAGGTAAATAAAGATCCCTATTCAGGTATTGCAAAAGACATATGTAGCATCTCAACTGAAACCACCGACATGCCCAATTTTTCCTCACCAACAGGCATGATAAACTTTTCAGAAGATTACCTACCAGATACATATGAGTCCGCACCTCTAGAAGGATATTTTGTGAAAACTTTAGATGGAAAACTGATAAGCGAAAGTGAAACAATGACAGGAAGTGCGGACAAAATAATCCAAGATCTTCCAGCAGAAGAGAC
>JABUQX010020743.1:45000-72500 GCA_015478945.1 Trachelipus rathkii
GTGTCTAGTTTGGGAACCCTGCTGGCGAGGGGCTCCATTGATGTCTGATGCGTAATGTGAGTCGCCTGTTTGTTCGTAGAGCCCAACATAGCTTCTTCTGTTCGAGATGGAATAGTCCTAGTACCAGAGTAGCCATTTAGGACTAGATGTTGGGGTTAACCTCACGCCAAGAGCTTACAAAACCCCTTTCGAAACCTCACGGAGTGGGGTGAGCTGTGGTTGTGACCTCGGAAAAGCTTCCCCGGAACTCCGCGTACGGGCCCAAAGATGTCAAAGTAGGAGTCGAGCACCGCAAAGGCACATCACGCAGAGCCCAAGATTTATCAACCAAAGTGTGCTACAGTCTACTACAGTGGTAAGCCGAGGTTTGAGTCACCTACAATGAGCGGTCTGGAGAAAGGAGAATAACCGACTTTATATCTGTATACCCTTGCCCGTGTGATGGGCAAGTCGAATGGGGAGGTGGAGGTCAAAATGAACACAATATCCCCACATGAGCCGCACCTCAATAGCTACCAGGATTTGGGAGGGAACAGGGCTTGGGACGATGTTTAAAAGACAAAACAATGACATATGGGGAAAAGGGGAAGAGGATGGAGAAGAAGACACATAGGCATAAAAAATATTAAGAAAATCAATAATATTATCAATGAAAACGACAATAATAACAACAATAAAAACTAATGACAGTAGGAATGATTACAATTATAACTAGGACTGATGAGTCGATTATTTTTTTTTGCCAGCTCCGACTCCATAATTTTAAAGTGCCCAGCTCCAACTCCGGAACCGCAATTTTAAAATTTCTAGGCTCCAGTTCCAAAATTTTAAAACATGCGACTACACCTCTAAAACCCCTTCGTTTTATAGTAAGAAATTTCAACTACTCCTCCACCTAAAAACTAGATGCTCGCAGCCCTAATAATAATAATAATAATAATAATAATAATAATAATAATAATAATAATAATAATAATAATAATAATAATAATATAAAAATAATTATTATTATTATAAAATGAATAAAAATGACCAGAAAACTCGGGAAGGGAAAAAAAAACAATAAATAAAAAAATACGAAGGAAACTCTCTGCAGACGCCAAGAGTGTCTGAGCACCCTCTCCTCTCCAAGAAGTAATTAAGGTAATAATAATAATAATAATAATAATAATAATAATAATAATAATAATAATAATAATAATAATAATAATAATAGACTAACCTGGAAAAATTAAAATAAAAACTGCAGCCAAACTTCCGAGCAGTCTTATCACGACATTCAGTCCTGGTATAAACACTGCAAAGAAAATTGTGCAAATCCAAAGTAAACCTGCAATTACCTGAAACCAATATATATATATATATATATATATATATATATTATATAGTTAACCGATAATTATAATATATAAATATATATATATAATCTCTATATAGTATATATATATATATATATATATATATATATATATATTATATATATATATATATATATAATATATATATATATATATATATATATATATATATATATATATATATAGCAGTGGCGTAAGCAAGGGGGAGAATGAGGGGTTACAGCACCCCTTAAAAATTTGAAGGTCAAATAAGAGATGAAAAACATTAAAAATTGGTACTCCGCAAGAGCCCCCCCCCCCCGGAAAAAAAATTCTGTGTACCCCAGAGATGGAAGGAGCCAGATCAAATACTCAAAATCGATTTTAAAAGATGAAGTTTAGTTTATATTATGTGATTATTGTTATTGTTATGTTATTGTTATTATTATTATTATTATTATTATTATTATTATTATTATTATTATTAAAACAGTTACTGCACATTCAGAGAGATCTAATCAAGGTGTGTGTCTGTGTGTGAGAGAGAGAGGGTGTATGTGAGTGTGTGTGTAAATGTGTGTGGGTGTGTGTGTGTTTATGTGTGTGAAATACTAGTAAAAGTAGAGAGTAATCAATGTTTTATGCTACCACGTTTGTTGGCATTTAAAAAAAAAAAAAATATTAAAAATAATGATTGTGTAATAATAATAATAATAATAATAATAATAATAATAATAATATAATAATAATAATAATAATAATAATAATATAATAATAATAATAATAATGATAATAATAATAATAATATGGCACGTGCGGTGTTAAAAAAAAAAAAAAAAGGTACCAAATGAACAATTTTAACTTTTTTTTTTTTTTAACCTGGTCAAGACCCTGGTTAAAGACAACCATATTTAATTTTTAGTTCTAGTTAAAATGGACTCCCGGGTCTAGATTTTCATGAAACAAATAATAAAATGTTTGAAATGAACTATAATGAAGAAGAAGAAGAAGAAAAAAAAAAAAAAAAAAAAAAAAAAAAAAAAAAAAAATATGAAAAATGATCTTGAAAAAAGTTGAGGTTGCCAAATTTCATATTTTTTAACATCCGTCTATGGAGGATATTATAAAAAAAAAAATAGCTACACTAACCGATTTTCATGAAACTTACATTGAAATGTTTGAAATTTGCTGTAATGAATGAAACACGTAAAATAAACCTCTACAATGACCCTGAAAAAAGTTTAGGAGTCTCCTAAAATTTGATAATTTTGACGTAAAATTAAATCTTACTATTTTTTGTTTATAGTTGCCAGATACTTTTTTTCAAATTATTTTTCCACCACTAAGGGGAACATGGGGTGTGATAAATGATCGTGTGACATGCATTTGTCATTATGTGACTTCATAACATGTTTTTTGGGCCATTTTCCGAGTTTCTTATTACGTTTTTCTTTCTTTCGGATCATTTCAAGCATTTCTCGTAAGCTTCAAGAGAATCTGAACCTGAGTTCTAATTTGAGAAGGACCTAATTTTATTTCTCTTCCTGAAATTATAATAAAATATACGAGACAAAATATTAATCCAAGCACCAATTGAAAAAATTATTTTGATATTCCGCAACAAATTATTTTCATATTATATCTTTCTTATATCCTTTTAAAATTTCCCCAGCCCTTTATATATTTTTTCTATATAAACATATAACCACATGAATCCCCCCCCAAAAAAAATCAGGGGTGAAACTCTCTAAAACTCTCCCTAGCCCCTCATCTCTTTCACCCTTCTCTCACGCTACATCCATGATAGTTTATACATTTACAAAGTTTTAAATTACCTTTCTTCTCCTTGGTTCGCTGCTCTCAGCTTCTAAACTGCTCAAACCTCGAAATCTAAGGTAAATGTCGGACACGGCTTCCCTGTAGAAAAAAAAAAAATTAACCTATAATAATAATAATAATAATAATAATAATAATAATAATAATAATAATAATAATAATAATTGATAAGTTTTGTATCTGTTCCTTTCTTTCTAGATCTGTCTGTGAAGATTGTCCTATGTACATTTGGTCCCTTTTCTGAAGTGACGTGATGTGTGAAAGAAGAAGATGTGAAACAGAGGATATCCTGCGTTATCCCTCCCTTTTATCCCTTTATTTATTTTATTAGTTTATTTTCCTTAACTCCGTTTATTTCTTCTTTCTAGTGATAAAGTTAAATGTGTTTTAAAGTATAGTATAAGTGATGGACTCTTGTGGATTGTATTAACTCGTGTACTCGTATGTAGTAGAAAGTAATATAGTATAGTGGTGCAGTATAGAGACTTGTCCCCTAAAGTAGCAACCTACTCGTATATGCCCTGTCTGGTACAGTTTCGTGAAGGTGCACCTTGTAGTAAGTAGACTGTCCAATTATTGTATATCGAGTAGTTGCCTGTATAAGGGGTGTAGTGTTAATAAACAAATGTGGGCAAGACAAATGATTAAAATTAAATTGTATTCATAAACTGTATATAATAATAAGTATCATAGAATACTTAGTACAAAAGCAACTTTTTAGTTACCCACTTCATATTTCCCATGTCGATCAACAAGAGAACATCGGTGAGTTGAACTGTGTTTGTTGTAGTTTTGTTACCACTGTAGTATTTTTCTCAGTGGTAGCAGAGCGTAGTTACGCTTTTGCTCTGGTTGTGTTGTGCGTGACGTGGTGTAACGAGGCAGTAGTGAGTTTCTTGTTGATTGGTTTTGGTTGGTGTGTGTACCGTGGTAAGATATGGGAAAGGAAGGTGAAGGTGATGGTGGCGGTAGTGGTACTGGTGGTGGTGATAGGTATGACATGGTATGTTTGTACCTTAAGATGAAAAGAATAATGAATCAATGAGAGAGTACGTGAATAGGTATGAAATGACAGAGAGAAAGTGTAGGTTTGTTGGTAAGGTGGTTTTGGGTGAAGACATGAAATGTGTCCATCTCCTTGAGGGGGCAAATGTGAGTGAGAATCAAAAGCAAATGGTGTTGGAGCATTGTGGCAAGGATGAGTGGGTGTTCCGTACTGTTATGGATGCTCTGATAAAGATATGTGAAGTAGAGATCAGAGAGAACAAAAGTGAAGTAGCTGAGAGTGATGAGAGTAGTTGGTATACAAGTCAACGGGTGTCTGGGCCCAGCGGTGAAGAGTGGGTGAGTGGTAAATTGTTGAATGTGAGAGATAAGAATGGTATAGTGAGTAAATGTAATATTTGTAGGTCGAAATTTCATTATGCGTATAAATGTCCTTTAAGAGGTAGTGGTAGAGGTGTGTATGGTGGTGGTTGTAGGGGAAGAGGTTATGGCAGTGTGGATAGTGTTAGTAGTGGTAGAGGTAGAGTAGTAGAACAGGTAGAAGGTAGTGTTATAGTTGGTAGTAAGTATGTAGTTGATGACAAAAACATTTTTTATAGTGAAGAGAGTAGATGGAGGAGAAAGAGATGTGATTTGTGTAGATCGGATGAACATTCGTGGAGAAATTGTAACGTGTATGGAGATTATAGTGAGTTGTTGTGTGTTACAGAGACAGAGAAGGGAGTGACAAGTGGTGTGAACAATGTAGTAAGTAGTAGTGAGGACAATAGTATTGGAGAAAGTGGTGAAAAAGTTGTGGTTCCGGTAAGAGTGTGGACAAGTGATGTTGTTAAAGATGATAAGATTGTGTTTAAAGAAGGGAAAGTGACCGGTAGTGTGGTAAGTAAAGAAGATGTGAGAGTAAAAAGAGAATAGTAGTAGTGAAATGGAAGTAGTAAAAGTGTAGAAAGATATAGTAGTAGAAGATGTAGTAGTAGTAGAAGAATGTTAGAAGGAGAAGATGTAGTGGTAGAAGATGTAGTAGTAAAAGATGTTATAGAAGTAGAAGTGGAGGTAAATAACAAAGTGAGTGAGGTAGTGGTAGAAAGATGTAGTAGGAGAAGTAGAAGTAGAGGTAAATAATGTAATATGAGGTTTGAGTGGTATGGTTTGGAAAGTAGTAGTAGTAGAAGAAAAGTAAGTGTCGTGAAGTGGACGTGAAGTGATGATGTTCGGGAGGTTAAGTGTCAGATTGTTGTTGGAACAGTGACGTGTAGTGAAGTAGAAGAAAGTAAGTGTATTGACGTAGAAAGTGAAGTGAGTGTTGCAGATGGGGATGTGAAGTGTAGTGATTCAGTAGTGAAACAGTGTACAGACGTATGTGTAAAAAAGAAAGGAAAGAAGAGTAAGAAAGGTAAGCGTGGTGAGAAAGGAAAAAATGTAAATGAAGAATGGATGAGACGTAAAGAGGGTGAGCTGTATATGGAGTGGTTGTATAGAGTTTTTGAGCATTTTTCTAGTTATGAAAGTGAAGGGGTAGTGTTAGAAATGTTGTTGTTGAAGTACTGGTATTATCGGGATTTAGAGGTGTCTGATCCTGAGTGAAGTAGTGAGTATGTTTTAGTGTAGAAGTGGTAGTGTAGTAGTGTAGTAGTAGTGTAGTGGTAACGGGTAGAGTTTTGTTGGTGTTTGTAGTAGTAGTAATGTAGTAATAGTAGGAGTGGTTAGAGAGTAGTGTTTAGAGTGTGGGTATTTTGCAGGTGCGTAGTGGTTGTGCTGGTGGTGTGTTGTAGTGTGTTTTTTTTGTGCAGTGGTAAGTGTATGTTGTACAAGACAAGTGAAAGGTGTGGGAGAGAAAGGTATAAGATTGATAAGTTTTGTATCTGTTCCTTTCTTTCTAGATCTGTCTGTGAAGATTGTCCTATGTACATTTGGTCCCTTTTCTGAAGTGACGTGATGTGTGAAAGAAGAAGATGTGAAACAGAGGATATCCTGCGTTATCCCTCCCTTTTATCCCTTTATTTATTTTATTAGTTTATTTTCCTTAACTCCGTTTATTTCTTCTTTCTAGTGATAAAGTTAAATGTGTTTTAAAGTATAGTATAAGTGATGGACTCTTGTGGATTGTATTAACTCGTGTACTCGTATGTAGTAGAAAGTAATATAGTATAGTGGTGCAGTATAGAGACTTGTCCCCTAAAGTCAACCTCACTCGTATAGCCTGTCTGGTACAGTTTTTTCGTGAAGGTGCAGCCTTGTAGTAAAGTAGACTGTCCAATATTGTATATCGATAGTTGCCTGTATAAAGGGGTGTAGTTGTTAATAAACAAATGTTGGGCAAGACAAATTGATTAAAATTAAATTGTATTCATAAACTGTATAAAAAAAAATATCACATAAAATATTAGTACCAAAAGCAACTTTTTAGTTACCCACTTCATATTTCCCATGTCGATCAACAAGAGAACATCGGGTGAGTTGAACTGTGTTTTGTTGTAGTTGTTTTGTTACCACTGTAGTATTTTTCTACAATAATAATAATTAAAACCACTTTTAGGAGTACAAATAACAAGGCATTACCTAAGGCAAAAAAGAAGAATGGGATACGTCATCCAGGATTTGAGTCCTAAGAGTAATACAGCAGATAATACCACCAGTTGCGAAGCATCGTAGTCCAACAAGATGTCCGGGTTCACCAATGATCCAAAAGTTAAATATCCGCAATTGGCACACAAAGTATACACAACAAAACAGATAGTAAACGCCGAAAAACAAGCCTGCCAATTAATAATAATAATAATAATAATAATAATAATAATAATAATAATAATAATAATAATAATAATAATAATAATAATTAAAAATAATAATAATAATAATAATAATAATAATAATAATAATAATAATAATAATAATAATAATAATAATAATAATAATAATAATAATAATACAAGTTGATGATAATGATATATCCTGTTAGCAAGCAACATGAAATTTCTTGTATTTTTTTTTTTAATTTTAAAACTTTTTTTTCCATGAACCAAGATTTTTTTTTCAACAAATAAAAACTCACCTTTAAAATCGATGATTTATTCCTTGTCTTCAAGCAAGACATGATTGGCACACTACTGACGTGGCACTGATAGCCAAAGGAAATCGTTGGTACCACATTGAAGAACTGAAAGGAAGTAGATGAAATGCAACGTTATCCCTCGAGGTTTAGAAACTAATCAATATACAACCAGTGTCAAAACTAATGGGTGAAAAACTCGGGGGGTAAAAAGTGATAAAAAAAAAACAAGAAGTTAAATGGGGATGAAAACCAAGGGTAAAATGTGAAAGAAATAATAATAATAATTAATGATGGCTAAAAATGGGAGGGGGAAATGATGCCAAGAAGAAATAATAGATACTGATAGAAGAGGTAAAAGCTGGTGAAAGAAAAGGTAAAAGTCAGGGGGAAAAAGGTAAAACCCTAATATTCAAAGTGATAAATTGGATCATTGAACGGGTGAAAAAAAGTAAAGAAAGAATTAGAAAACCAAGTAGTGAATAAAGTGGTGGATAAAAAGGATAAAACAAATCACTGTGTGGAAGAAAATTTGGTTCATGATATTATATTTAAATGTTCAAACTTTGTTTTGAAAATTTGAACTAAGATGAAAGCTATGACTTTTATTATTTTTTAAAGATATCAAGAAATGCTCAAATTTTGACTATGACTTTTATTATTTTTTAAAGATATCAAGAAATGCTCAAATTTGCAAAAAATAAAAGTATACAGGATTTGGAAAATAAAAATAAAATAAAATAAAAAAGTATACAAGATTTGTAAATTTAAAATAAAATAAAATCAACAAGTGTAAAGATACTTACTTTCCAAACATTTACGTCGCTAACATTAACTTCTCCTTTTTCATAGTTGCCAAAAAAATATTCAATACATATCACTATCACTAAATATATAACGGAGATAAAACCAATATAGCTGCAAAAGATTTGAAATATAAATTAAAGATATTAATAGGTTTTATTAATGAAAATGAACATTTCATTCAAACTGTTAATAACAACACTAATAATAATAATAATAATAATAATAATAATAATAATAATAATAATAATAATAATAATAATAATAATAATAATAATAATAATAATAATAATAATAATAATAATAAAAAATAATAATAATAATAATAATAATAACAATAATAACAATAATAATAACATATAATAATATAACAACAATAATAACACATTGCATTTCATTTAAATTGTTAGTTAGTGATGTCAGTTACTTTGACGGACAGTTAGTGAAGTAACGGTAATAGTTCATGCTAAATACGTTTAATTACTAGAAATTTCACTAAAATATAGTTAATAAAATTTCTCATCTGCAAATTTTAAAACAGACTACAAAGGAAGAATGGCCACAAAATGGTTAGTGAATGAGGAAGATGTATTAAAAGACATTTGGTTTAGGAAAAGTACAATATAGGTTATAGTGGTTTAGGAAAAGTACAATAAAGGTTATAGAGGGACAAAGTTTTTGAAAGAAAATAACCGTCGCCTTCTAATTAATTCAAAATTATGCGACATAAATTTTAGGAATGATCTGTGCCTTTTAGGAGGGATGAAGAGCTAGTAAATATTTTTGCCCGCTCTGGTTTCATCATTTTAAAACTATCCAGCACCGGCTTCTGCTCCATTTAAATTTCTGAAATCACTATTTCCAAGATATAAATATTTATGAAGTATAATGAAAACGAAACGCCTGCTACTTGCCTCCTTAATTTTAACTTAACAATTATAAATTTTATATTAGAAATACGCACAGTGAGGGTTCGTAGCAGTTTTGTGAAAGCTTGGGGTGAAATTTTTTCTGGGATGAGCTCTCACTTAAGGTATGGGGGGGATGGGGGGGGGGGGGGGGGGGCTTTCCCTTCGACTTACGTCATTCTCTTCTACTAAAAACTTTGCTACTGCCAGTATCCAATTTATAAGAGTTATTCAATACTATGATAAAAAAAAAAAATCAAATTTTTTTCAAAGAGAAATTGAATATCTCAATATCATTCATTTTACTTGCTATGTAACAGTTACAGTTTTTTTTTTCAAAAGTAAACAAAAAAACTAAACGGCGCTCCACAATAAATCCTTGAAACTCCATGGCCCGGTGCCCTGCTTTGGAGACATTTCCAAAAAGTAGGTTATTTGTTCAATTATCCAGCCAATAATGATTTTATTATTGAACAGGCCTCAATCACAATATAAATGGATAAAAAAATGTTTATTTAACCATTCTGATTGGCAATGAAAACTGATTTGATAGAACACCTTTACCTAACTAAAGAACCATATTTATAACCTGAAAGTAAAAAATACAAGGATTCTCACCTCATAACTTCCATGCCATCAATTCTTTTGAGACAAGAAGGAAGTATGAGAAACAAGGATGATATTACCATGGTAAATTTTCTGTTCAGAAACCAATGGTAACAAAACTCTGGCCCGACATACGAGGCAAAAGCTGAAAGGAAAGATTTTTTTTAAAGTGCTTGTGAAATAACCGAAAATATTTGGATTAATAGATATTACTATTAATAATTAAAAATAAATCTATAAGCCCATATGAAAACTAAGGATCTAGAAGCCCATATGAAAACTAAGGATCTACAAGCCCATATGAAAACTAAGGATTTAGAAGCCCATGTGAAAACTAAGGATCTAGAAGCTCATAAGAAAACTAGGGATCTAGAAGCCCATATGAAAACTAAGGATCTAGAAGCCCATATGAAAACTAAGGATCTAGAAGCCCATATGAAAACTAAGGATCTAGAAGCCCATATGAAAACTAAGGATCTAGAAGCCCATGTGAAAACTAAGGATCTAGAAGCCCATATGAAAACTAGAACTAGGGAAAGCATTTACAATCCAAATGAGGACTAATATAAATTTAGAACGATAAATGTACAGTAAAAATACCTAAGACACAGGCATCAAATAATAAATGTTTAAAACGTTAAAAATACAAAAATCAAAAACTGCCCAACATTAAGAAGTAAACAATACTTAACATTTTTAATATTAAAAACGAATAATACGATAATAGTTACAAATATAGTTACTTATATTACATATATATACAAGTACTATTTCTTTACCTCTATCAAACTGATCTCCGATGATAACGATAAAAGTAATGCAGGCAACAAAGCAATAAAGCGTAATACAGATGGAGCAGACAAACCCCCATTTAGGACCCCAGTACACATGGACAACCTACAATTAAATAAATTAAAGGATATCAAAAAAATATATAAAAATAAATTAATAAATAAATACATAATATTAATGTTTTATTTCTAGATCTTTATTTAAAAAAAAGTATTAAAAAAAGTATTAAAAAAAATAATTATATATAAATAATAATAATAATAATAATAATAATAATAATAATAATAATAATAATAATATACATTAGTATATCGTACGCTATACTATATTATATATATATATATATATATATATATATAATATATATATATATATATATATATAATATATATCATAAAAATAATAATAATAATAATAATAATAATAATAATAATAATAATAATAATAATTTAACAATAATTATTTACAATTATTTATAATTTAATTTACAATTTATTTATAATTATATACTTATATATAAAAAAATAATTTTGTTTATTTTCCCATCATTTGTTTCGTTAAATAATTGTAATATAGAGAAGCCATTATAGTTTAGTTTAGCATCCAGTCTTTTGATTATAATTAAACTATAACAACGAATAATTTGAGAAAGAAAAATAAACTATACAGTAGAAAGCGACAATTATAAATAAACCCATCATCACATAAACAAAATACATTAATAATTTAAAAATTTTTTTTTAACTGTTAACTATTTGTGGTTTATAAAAATTGTCACCAATATTTAGCAAGGCGAACCATCAGAACCGAATTATATGATAAATTACGATGTTGAAATGGGTTGCGATAGGTCTAACAAGTCGTCATGTTACCAAATACTGAAGAAATAAAAATCCTGAAACAAGGTCAAGAAAAAGGACAAATCTTCTTCTATACCACCAGGAGCTTGATTAAAAGGAAGAAAAAATGAGGCGAATAAGAAAAATAACTTGCCAACCTTAAATAAAAATGATGTATTTGGTTCTAATTACAATAATGACACTAATAATGTTCAGTTACAAATTCCATTAGTGATGTAACTCCGGCCATAACTTTGGCCGGAAGCCGGATAATCACGCCTTAAAATAAATACGGCTAGCTGGAGCAGTCTTTTGTCTATTATCTCAGCTTTCAAATTACCTTTATTACTTTGATTAAAAAATTTTTTTTTTTTTAAATATTCAGCAGAATTTTTTTTTATAAAATTTTCAGTGTAGATATAACTTAGCAAGCTACAAAACTTCGATAAATGTATTGGGTTTATACCTTCATCAAATGGCATTCCAAAGTAAGAAAATCTCTTCATATATTTTTATTTTACAGTTTTTCTGGCAAAGGGTAGAAATTTTGTCAAAAATCAAAATTTGTTCTTATTATATATATATATATATATATATATTATATATATATATATATAATATATATATTATATATTATAATATATATATATATATATATATAGTATAATATATTATATATACTATATATATTATATATGTTTTTATCTTATTCGCATATATATATATAGTATATATATATATATATATATATATATATATATTTATATATATATGATAATATATATATATATATATATATTATTATAAAATATATATTATAAAAAAAAAAAAAAAAAAAATAAAACTACCTTTTAACGTCCTTTATCCCCAATGCAGGGGGTAACACGGGGGACCACAAGGAAATCGAACTTTAAAGGCCGGCCTATCCCAAACCAGCGCCAACACCAACGTGTTCGCAGTCAAATCGTTTTAATTCTTGCCCCCAGGTAGATAAACCACTGCTACGCGGAGGATTGAACCAGCGTCCTTCGTATATATATTGTATATAATATATATAATATATATATATATATATATATATATAATATATATATATTATATATATATATAATTATATATATATATATATATATACATAATATATATACTGATTGAAATGGATGTGAGGGAGTGTGGAAAAGAACTACTTCGAAAATCTGCACAATATAACCAGTAATGATGAGGTGTTAGTGAAATGTGTGTGTTTTGATGGCTGCCAATGAAGGAATTAGGCTATTTTGGGATAGGTATAGTAAGGAGGAGGTAAATGGGGGTGAGAAAGTTGAAGATGTAAATCTGCAGGTATAGAGTATTACTAGTGAAATGATCAGAGCGGAGGCGAGATGGTGATTGATTGGAATTTGAATTGTTGTAATAAAAAGCGTTATGGAGGGTAATATGTTCCAAGGGATTGGGAGGATGAGCGGTAATAGTACCCTTATATAAGGTAAGGGAGAAAAAGGGGAATTGTAGAAATTATAGGGGTATAAGTTTATGAGTGTTGTAGGGAAGGTATATGCTGGTATTTTGGTTGAAAGAGTGCGTCGAGTGACTGAGGGACTGTTTGGTGAAGAACAAGGTGCGTTTAGGAGTGGTAGAGGATGTGTGGATCAAATCTTTACATTGAACAAGATTGAGAAAAGAGAGAGAAGATGGATAATTATATTTAGGTTTTATGGATTTACAACAGGCGTCTGATAGAGTTAATAGGGAAGCTTTATGACAGGTATTAGGGATATATGGGTTGGTGTAGGCTTCTGAATGGAATCAAAAGTATGTATGACGATAGTGAAGCGTGTGTAAGAATAAATGGTGTCAATGGTGATTGGTTTAGGATTAATAGCGGAGTGAGACAGGGTTGTGTTATGTCTCCTTTGTTATTCAATGTGTAATATGGATGGGTCTTTATGAAGAATTCGACGTGGGATGGCACGGAAATGGTGTTAGATGATGGAGAATGGAGAGGAGTGGAGGGTGCCCCTACCTTTTGTATGCGGATGTTGGTTTTGTGTGGCGAATCCTGAGAAGAGTCTTTGAGAGGATTGGTAGAGAGATTTGGAAGGTGTGTAAAAGGAGTTATTTTAAAAGTAAAACGTAGATAAGAAGTAAGGTTATGGTTCTGAGTGAGGGAGGGTCCTCAGTGTGAAGTTATGTTAGATGGTGAGCAGCTGGAGCAAGTGTCTGAGTTTAAATATTTAGGGTATGTGTTTGGATGAGAAAATGTGAACGGATGATGCAGAGTGTAAGTAGAAAGGTTGTGATGGCAGGAAGGTTGCTGGGCAATTAAATCGTTGGTGAATGTAAAGGGGACTAAGTCTTGAGTGCGCTAGAGTCCTTACATGAGGTATGTTGTTACCTGTGTTATTGTAATGGTAGTGAGACTATGGTCTGGAATAAGAAGTATAAGATCTAAAGTCAACTGTGTTCAGATGGACAATCTTAGGGGCATGCTAGGTGTGAAAAGAATTAATAAAAGTGAGGAATGAACGAATTAGAGAGTTGTGTGGTGGTGAAGAAAGGGGTAAATGAAGAGAAATAAATGAAAATAATTGCGATGGTTTGGTTCATGTGGAAAGGATGAACGATAGCCGTGGTTAAGCGGATGTATTAATTGTGTGGAGAGTGTGTTTGGGAACCGACCGCGGCTGGGAGACCGAAGAGGAAGTGGATTGAGTCCGTGAACGAATGTCTGAAGGAGAGAAATTGTGAGTTTGGCAGAGGCGAGAATAAAAGGGCGCAATGATAGGAGAGAATGGCGGGGTTTGTATGGGGGCACATGGTTTGGCCCACCTGGTCAGGGGATGAACCTTACAGTTGACGATTTACCATAAAGTGAGGGTTCCCGTCGTCGGTCCCATGATGCTCTAGGTGGATTTTCTGTCTGTGAACGAGTTCTTACTAATTAATGGTAACAGAGGGGGCGGTAAGGCTGGGCTTTCTTTTCGACGTTTGTCATGTTCTCCTACTGCCTTTCTTTTCCGATGCTTGTACAGCACCTTACCCCCAATCTTGGGGCAAAGAGAAGGTGAAGAAAAGAAAGAAATATAATATATATATATATATATATCATATATATATATATATAATATATGCATATAACTGTGAATATTTATTTATATATATATATATATATATATATATATATATATATAATATATATATAATTATATATATATAATATATTATATATATATTTTATTTTTTTTTATTTGATTCGTTATTTTAAATGAAATTTTGAAAATGATATCCAGGGGAAGCCAGAGCCTTTTGAAAAGGCAGAATACTGCGGAGACAGAAAATTTAACATACCTAATATAGAAATGAAGTATTTGATTCTAATTATAGTAACTAAACTACACTGATGATAAAAATAAAATTCAGTTACAAATTCCATAATAAAAGTTTTAAAATTATCTTTTTGTAATTAATACTTACCTCTTGGTAAGTAGTACAGTTCTTTTCCATTGCACAAATTGCTAGCATGATAAAAGATCCAACAGCAAAACTGAAGAATATCTGTAAAATAAAAATAAATAATTTTTAAGTAAAAATAAAAATAGATAAAATGCAATACTGAAATATTGGAATTAAAAACAATGGCCACCCAGTCTCCTGAGAATGAAAAAATTGAAACAATAGGATGAACAGCAATGCAAGTGGTAGAACATCTGAAGGTAGTATTGGAATTTTGTAAGGACAAGACTATTGCCTCAATAATTTTTTAATGACCCTAAAATAATAATGGAAACCCCCAGTCTCCTGAAAATGAAAAAAAAGAGAAACAACAGAATGAAAAACAACAATATAAATGACAGGGTACTTATTTAAATATTAAATTTATATTAAATTATTTATCACTTCTACTTATTTGAACTCATTTATTTATTTTTTTAAATGAAAGTCTCAATGAATAAATTTTATAAGGTGATTATTCCTAAATCGTAGAAAATCGGAAATATTTTTCCTCAGAATAAAACCAGAACTGCGGAGCTGCTAAATTTTAAAACCAGCTCCGACTCCGGCTCCATCATTTTAAAATTATAGGCATCGGCTCTGTGCTCAGAACCTCTTTATATTACAGTAAAAAAATTGTCTCTGGCACAATACAAAACTTGCAGCTTCAGCTCCGAAGCCCTTCATACACAACAACCACATGAACTTATTTATGAGACTTCAATATTTCATTTCTTTATTTACAACTTGGAAGAAAAAAAAAAGACTTAATAAATAAAGGTAAGGAGATATTACTAAAGGTTAAAATCTCTCTCTCTCTCTCTCTCTCTCTCTCTCTCTCTCTCTTCTCTCTCTCTCTTTCTCTCTTCTCATCTCTCTTCTCTCTCTCTCTCTCTTCTCTCTCTCTCTCTCCTCTCTCTCTCTCTCTCTCTCTCTCTCTCCTCTCTCTCCTCTCTCTTCTCTCTTCTCTCTCCTCTCTCTTCCTCCTCATCTCTCTCTCTCCTCTTCTCTATCTCTCTCTCCTCTCATCTTCTCTTCTCTCTCTCTCTCTCGGTCCTCTCTTCTCTCCTCCTCTCCTCCTCTCTCTTCCTCCTCTCTCTCATCCTCTTCTCTCCTTCTCCTCTCTCTCCTCTCTCCCCTCTCTCCTCTCTCTCTCCTCTCTTCCTCATCTCTCTCTCTCCTCTCTCTCTCTCTCTCTCTCTCGTCCTCTCCTCTCTTCTCTTTCTTTTTTTCTTCTCTCTCTCTCTCCTTCCTCCTCTCTCTTCTCTCTCTCTCTCTCTCTCTCTCTCATCTCTCTCTTCTCCTCCTCTCTCTCCTCTCCGCTCTCTCTCTCTCTCTCCACCCCCCTCTCTCTATGTGATTCTCTCTCTCTCCTCTCCTCCTCTCCTCTGCTCTCTCGTCTCTCCTCAATCTCCTCTCTCTTCTCTCTTCCCCTCTCTCCTCTCTCCTCTCCTCTCTCCTCTCTCTTCTCTTCTCCCATCTCCTCTCTCCTCTTCTCACCCCCCTCTCTCTCTCTACTCTCTCTCCTCTCTCTCCTCTCTCTCTCTCTCCTCTCTCTCCTCTCCCTCTCCTTTCTCTCCCTCTCTCTCTACTCTCTCCTCTCCCTCTCCTCCTCTCCTCTCGTCTTCTCTCCCTCTCTCTCTCTCATCTCCCCCCTCTCTCTCTCTCCTCTCTCTCTCTCTCCTCCTCCCCACTCCTCCTCTCTCTCCCTCTCTTCCTCTATCTCTCTCATCCATCATCTCTCTCCTCTCTCTCTCTCTCTCTATAATATATATATATATATATATATAATATATAATATATATTATATATATATATATATAATATATATATATATTATATATATATATATATATATATATAGTATATATAATAGATATATATATATAATTAAAACAAGCGCAGACAAATAATTAAAGAGTAAGAAAGAGCCGTTTAAAATTCAACAATAATTAATGTCACTAAAATTAAAAATGTTTTGTTGATAAAAAAACAAACTTTGATAAGTATAATAAATAGCTGTATGCTAATATGAGGGAAAGGGGGGGGGTATAATAGAGATAATATACGGCCTAATTACAAAATAAAAAAAATTATGAAGGGTGAAGCTGAGAAAGTGTCATGTGCAAGATTTCCTCGAACCATACCTCCCGTTTCATCAAAAGCAAATGGAAAATTGAGTATACCTGCTCCTAGTGCAGCATTAAGAACTAGAAATGTGGCCTTGTACCAAGTAATTCCTAAATAAAAATTATTTCAAAAATTACGAATCAAAAATAATTGTACTATTGAAGATCTGAAACCATATGGAAAATAATTAAACAACTGATCCATAAAAACGCCTCCATTGAAAGTGTTATTCAACTACCGAAAACTTTTAAAACAGTGATATCTGTGTCTATGTCATAGCAAAAGGATTAAAACATTGTTCTAATGCATGGGATCCAACTAAAATTACCTAAATGAATGAAACACATAGAAGCAAATATGATTTGAAAATTAACATTTTAAAGCTAAGAATGCTTTTACACTATCTACTACGGATATCCACAATACAAATCCATTCAAATCCAAGTTTTTCACCATCTTCGGTGATGAAAATTCTTGTAAACAATTTTGTTCAGTTGCTTTCAAAGTCGAATAAGGAAAGTACAATTGGACTGGAAACGTCTAGAAAAAAGCGTTTGAGAGCCAGAGCTAAAGATCAAGAACAAAAACAATGAACTGATTCTACAATAAGTGATACGAATACGATTAACTTTCTCTTGACATTAAACAGAAATGATGAACAAGATAATAAAGAAAAAATAATATTTCTAAAATAGCTTGTTTCCATTCTAATAAAAAGTAGTATTGTGCCTAGTGATGCAAATCTTCTCGAATGATGGAAGAAAAAAAAATCTAGTTTAAAAACTCAAGTGCAAATATAGTTTTATTTCAATATGTAACCAAGATTCAAATATTAATTAAGCAACTGGTTTTTAACCACTTTTCATAAATGGGTGGACATTGAGAATAGCAGTTCGTGGGATGCGTGATAAGTTGGGCGTTCGCGCGGCATTTTGGTAATGCGCACAAACGCGCAAAAAATCACTCTCCTTCCCAACCAACACTCCCACTCCTTTCAGTACTAGTAATTACAGAATCTTTACCAGACCAGATTTAACTTGGATAAGTATTTCGTGCGTTTAAAATTTTTTTCCCTTAATTTTAAAATTTTATTTTTGTTTCGAATATTTTAGATAATTTTGTTATCGCTGATATGGAAATTGAAAATCTGCGTCCGCGGATATTCAAATTCTGACATCCCTCCGCATTTTAAAAATAGGAGGATCTACAGGATATTTAAATATATATTAATATTTATATTATATATATATATATATATATATACAATATATAATATAATATTATATATAATATATATATATATATATATATATATTAAATTTTTTATATATATATAGATATAGATATTTGAATATCAACATCCGATAATGTTTATGATATATATATTAAATACAAATAACAATAATTAATAATAAAACAAGAATAATAAATAATTAATTTATATTATAATAATTAAAAAATAATAATAATAATTAATTAAATAAGTAATAAATAATAATAATAATAAAGACGTATAATAAAGAAGATGAAATTAAAAATCAGGAAATAAAAAAAAAAAAAACGAAAGGAAATCTATTTTATTATTTATTTTAATGCTTAACCCTAATAAAAGCATATAAAATATATATATACACTATAGCCTTACTATTATTATATAGATTGGCATGAGTTTCCATAGATGATATATACTATTATAGGTTGTAAGGATACTGATATGATGGCATTCGATTATAAGATAATAGCGGTAGGTATATTCTAGAGGTGGGAGGGACACTCCCTCCGCCTCATTTAGGGTAGTCCCGCTAAAGAGAGAAGCACGCTCGAGAAACGTTGAGTCTGCTAAGATAGATATAGGTACCTATCTAGGAGTTTATATATATCTTGCAAGTCCGCACGTCCGTCATAGTCTTTCCTGCAAATATGTGCGAACTTCACAAAAGGTGTTAATATTAAATACTAAATATAGTAAGTAACATAACCAATAAAAAAATTTATTTTACCTATATACTCTATAAATGAAATTGTAATCGAATAGGTTTCCAAATCTCAAGATTTCTTCCTAACTTCATTAAATATCTCTTCTCGCAATAGGAGAGGAGATCACTACCGTTGTTTAGAGATGTATGCTTTGCTCAATAAAGTAAACGAAGCAGTGCAGGCCAATGACCTCACTTTGCCCTCAAAAATATCCCCACCAATGAACTAAAAATACTCTTTGCTCTAACAAGTGCTAGTAGACGACTAGGGAGAGGGTGTATATTATATTTTTTTATGAATACGAATTATATTATACAGTAGAACTAAAGAAGAACATGCGCCCAGAAATTCTTGCTGCCAGTTCGAGATGTGATATACATATACTCTCATGATATGATATGGTTTCACAGTGGTATATCCTATGTTAGGTGCAGTTTTATAACGACAGGTATGATCGCGGACCTAATTAACATATATTTATTATTAAAAGTACTTGATAGAATTTTTTTCAGATTATTATATTATATATTTATATATAATATATATATATAAATATTAATATATAAATATATATATATATATATATATATATATTTATTATATATATATTATATATATATATATATCCATATTATATTAATAAATATTAATATATATTAATATATTAATATAATATATATATATATATATATATATTTATATTTATATTATATATATATATAATAATTATATATACTATTATATATAATATATTAATATATATATATATATATATATATATATATATATATAATATATATATAATAATATTCTTTATATTTATATTTTAGTCAATATATAATATAGTATTTTATAATATATACTCTATACTATTATAACACTAGACGGTAAAGAGTTTTAAAGGTTTTTATTAAACATAACACAAAAGTACAGTACCGTAGACCAGTGGTCTCCCAAAGTGGCGACGTAACGCGAGTACCCCCGGGGGTACCACAAGTGATTACTTGTAGTATATTATGTTGTGTTTTTTTATATATATATAAATTAATATATATATACCTCTATATATATATATATACTAGATATACCCGTATACCTATAATATATATATATATATATATTATTCTATTATTATTATTAATACTAATATCCTGCGGTACCTTCCTCTCCGATTTAGAGATGGTAACTATAGTTGAGAGATTGATTTAGAATTATTTACCAGTTAACAGATATTTCGGTAATATAATAGTAATTGTTAAGTTATAGATAAAGGGTAATAGCCATCTGATCTAAAAAATACAATTTTATAATGCTTGTGTTTTATTATATTGCGTATAGATTTAAGGAGGTTGAATGCATCTGAGCTTTCTGGTAGAGATAATTATTAAAAGTAAGACAAGAGTCTTCTTTCTAGATATAAAGTCATAATTAGTTTTATAAACTTAAAATAAAAAAAAGTTTATAATTTTCTGCTACTATAAGACCAATATGAATTCTTTAATAAGTAAACCTATACTTTGCATTTTCAAATAAAGGAACCGTTTTTTTGATTCTGCACGTGCAGTCCGGCTAAATTTTTAATAGAGTATAGTCACCTCCGCTAAGTCCGCACCTTTTTCTTGGTAGTATTCACGCTTCGGAGCGAGGACCTAAAGAGCTGAAGTGCCCAACCGCTCTTACATTAATATATTATTATATAATGATATAATGTGTTATTATAATGATTATATATATTAATTAAATATATTTAATAAATTAATTATAATATAATATATATTTAAATATATATTTATTATATATATTATTAATAATTATATATATATTGTTTAGTTAGCTGTACCTGATCACGACAGAGAGCTATTCGCATCCACACGCCCCTCTATGGTTTCAATTACTGTAACCATATCCGCGTAACCGCTAACAGAGAGTTAGGTATAGATACCGCATCCGCAACCGCATCCTTAATATGTTTCAATTGGAAGCACCGCACAATCTCCCTACACACACGTACCATTGCAACGCAAGCTCTATATTTTAATAAAATTGAGCGCCGCACAGGCACACTTGGATTTGTGTGGCAGCACATCACCATCTCACAGCACTAAAAGTATGAATCCGCATCCAATATCCACCTGCACCATTGCACCTGCGATGCGTTCGATTGCATTTTTTCTATATATATATAATATTATAATATTATATATAATATTATATATATCACTATATATCTATCTAGATTTCACTAAAATTTATATAAATTTATCATATTTATAATATATATATGTTAAATATTGCTACACTCGCCATTATATAAGATGTTAAAGAAAGAACATATAATAGAAAGAAAGAATTAACTGCTTCTCCGGGATTGAACCACGCCAGGTTGCGACTGAGGACAATATACCGGTGCGCTTTACGACTGAGCTATCTCCCAAGCAAAAACTTGGATTCAAGAACAGTTATAAAGCAACAGAGCTCCCTTCAAGGCGACATCACCAGGTGTCCAGCCCTGTCCTATCCCTCGTTCTTTATATTGTAGATGTTAATATGATAATTAATCGCAATTTATTTCTATGTTTTTCAAAGAAATATAAAGGAAGGTAAGAATTAACTGCCCTGTCAAAGGGTTCGCGAACAAACTCCGCAAATGTGTGGAGCCGCCTTATGGCTCACGATCTTGCTCTCTAACTGGCTTGAAAAATCTTCAAGAAAAGAAACTGTAATTACCCTATGTGCCTTTTCGTTTAAACAATTGTTATCACATGCAGGCATTCTTTAATATCTTCATTTAATATAAAGGTAAATATAAAATGTTCTTTCTTTAACATATATATATAATATATATATATAATATATATATATATATATTAATATGTATATATATATTATATATAATTATTTTATTAATATAATATATATATATACTATATAAGGTTGATGAAAGTATAATGAATGAAAAATATATTCAGTTAACGGTATTCAAATACAAAAGGTCGTAAGGGTAAACCTAACGGTCCTTATCAATTATAACGACGCAAGTCGAATTTTATGAAACTTTTATGAAAGGTTTCAAATGACCATTTGATAGTTTAAAAAAAAAAAAGAAAAAAAAAGCGGAATTACCCTGAAAAAGTTATGATGTCCCTTAATTTCATTTTTACAACATTTGTCTATTGAGGTCGTTATCAATAATAGAGCCACCAGCTGATTTTCATAAAATACATATTAAATCTTTGAAATGAGCTATAAAGGAAAAAAATGTCAATTAAACCGAGAAATTACCATGAAAAAAGTTATGACGTTTCCTAATATGATATTTATAAATGTAAAAGTATATCTTACTTCCAGACTCTTCATTTTCATTATTTATTTATCTTTCCTTTATTTCAACAAATATTCTGTTATTTTCCCACCACTCACGGTTCGGGAGAATGGAACCACCAGAACACAAGTATCTTGTACCATTTTTATAAAATTCTCCCTTTTTTTTTTTTTTTTTTTTTTTTTACTTTTGTTTTTATTGCTTAAAGCTCATTTTAAACTTTTCTACAAGTTTCATGAAATTCCGCTTTCGCTACATTTTATAAGGTTCCATATATATATATATATATATATATATATAAATATATATTATATATTATATATATATATTATATATATTATATATATCATTTAATATATATTATATATATATATATATATAATATATATATATATATATTATATATATATATATATATACTATATATTATATTATATATATATATATAATATATATATATATATTTTATATATATATATATATAGTATATATATAAATTATATTATATATTATATACAATATAATAACAATATAATAAAAAAATAGTAAATAATAAATATTAATAAAAATCCTATAGTAGAAAAATAATAATAATAATAATTTATAATATAATAATATAATAATAATCAATAATAATATAATAATAATAAAATAATATAATAATATATAAATTAATATATAATAATAATAATAATAATAATAATAATAATAATAATAATAATAATAATAATAATAATAATAATAATAATAATAATAATAATAATAATAATAATAATAATAATAATATCAAAAACTCACCAAAAACACTGTTACTGTTATCACATAAAAATGAATAAGCAGTTCATTTAATATCTACGCGATATAATCTGCAAAAATTATTAATGCAAAAAATACAACAAACATTCAAAATGACCGCCTTTTGCCTTAGGTCAGTCGTCTATTGCAGCTAGCACGAACTCTATCGAAAAGTTCATCATCATTGCCCCCGTTAAACCTCGCTTTAAAGAACCAATATTTCGGGGTTGTCCAAAATCGCCCATAATTTGTAGTCCAAAGGATTAGGATCGGGTTTGCCAGACGGCCAATGGCAACCGTCAAAAAATGAGGAACATTGTTTCTGAGCCAAGCTCGATTTGACCTCGCTTTATGTACCAGTGTTGATTCCTGTTGAAAGGTCCATGATTCATTTTGTAAGAGGATCTAATCTAGTGGTTTAACATCACCTTCCAGAATAGTTTGTTGTGACACGGCTGCCGGGGTTTTAACACCTTTTTCACAAAAACGGATGTTTGTGGCCCCATCGTAACTCATTATCCACCAAACAAACACAGAAGCCGGATGATGACATCTTTTGGCATGTGGTAAGAGTTTTCCATGTTAAGGATTTATTCGTCTTTAAAGAGAACTTTTCGGTGGTAATCATGCGAGTACTTAGTCAAGAGGCGTTTAAACTTTTATTTTCTACCTTTCTTTAGGGTAGCAGTGAGTAAATGTCCTGCGAGTCTTAAGTAAGCCCTTAATCTTAAGTTCTCTCTGATGATATGAGATATAAAATTTCTAGTTTTAAATGAATGAGAAAGGAGTATATAGATATTAGATATGAGGGTTTTAATTCCACTCAAGTAAGATAAGAACTTACACATAAGTGGTATTTACAATAGATATATATATTGGAATAAACTAAATTAACACATAGATGGAGATATCGAACATAGAATCTTATTTTGGATTTATATAAAATGATCGACTGGTATAGTAAGAAATAACAGTATGTTAAGAATGTAAGGATGAGGATAGCATGCGATAGTAACAATTTGGAGATAACAGGATCAATAAGGTTAATAATTAGATAACTCGTTTACCCTTCACATGTGTGGCAAACATAGGATGGTAAATGGGTAAGGATCAGAGTATAGATGCCTATTTTGCAATAACTAAACGAAAAAAGAGAATTATCATTTGATTTAGGCTGGTTCGAGTAGTCCGAGAACATTGAGCAAGGAGCCAGGTATGAGAGGAAGTAGGTACATACTGATAGATGGCATATACACCTTAAGCCAGGTCTCAGCCATAACAGAAATAAGATTTTAAGCAGATAATACAGAGCAGATATGGGGAGATATAAGAAGTAGAAAGAATAATGGGTAGGAGAAGCAGCAGTTAGTGAAGACCCTGGAGAACGAAATGGTGGAGGATCGATAAGAAAACCACTAGCTAAGGGTGGCTGTAGAATGTGAAAGGTGGGGCAATCAAAGTGAACCAGGACCACCAGTTGAGTGTGATGAGTAAGGGTGATATCGAAGAAATACAAGACATAGTTAAGGCTTCGATATAGGAATTGTTATGTAATATTTGAAGAACATGAGTAGATGTTTGATAAAGTAGAGATTAAATATGAAATGGCATGGCAAAGAAAGATGAAAGGCCGGATGAATTTAAGATGTAGGTAGAGTGCAAGATAAAATGAATGAAATTTAATTAGAGACTGTGCAATAAATAAATATAGAATGATAATAAGAGAGAAAGTGTGCAAAATCAAGAGTATAAGACAAGGAGTAGAAATTATATGTGGAGATTAATAAATCAAGAACATATACACAAGAAATTAATACAGAATTTAAACTGAAACTGAGTTTAAAATACATAAGTCACGAGTGAGAGTGAGATAACAGTGAAGGGTAATGAGATGAAATAGAAGATCTGAGATAGAGTAGGGAATAGATAATGGAGATAAATAAGTGAGGATGAATGAGATAAGAAGAATTGGAGTGATCAGCAATGGAGAGGAAGATTCTAAGAAGATATACAATACAGAAACGTGAAATGAGAGAGGAAGTATTGAGGATTAATACACTATCATAGATAGTAATTAAAAAGGTTAGCTATAATGAGAATAGCTTAAGAGAAAGAATAATCAGTGGATAAAGTTGAGAGAAGCCATGAGTCAGAAGTATTTGTAAATTAATGAGTAATTAAGATATAATTTAATTGTAAAGAAGTAAATATGTAGAAATATTTGAGAAATCAAGAAGATAAGTGATAGATGAAAATATAGTGAGTGGATCATAACATGGAGCTGTGCTGGTGTCTATAGTAGTATTTTTGTTTGTAGCATATTTAGTTGAATGTGAAGTTTGAGAGAAAAGTTGTCATGAGTGAATTGAGTAATGTAATTGACGTAGTCTTGTAAACGCTGGTTGATTAGATTAACCTGGCGTGCTGTCGAAGCGATAGACGATAGATTAGAGTTCTAGACGAGAGTGGTTGACTTTTGTTTATTTGCAAACTAAATTAGCTGTATGAAAAGAGGTGCCGAGTGAGGTCTACTGATGAACACTCATATAGAGGGGAAGAAGTGGATATTTTTTTGTTTAGTTTTCAATATTACAATGTAATGAATGTAAAGTCATGTAGATGGTTAGAATAAATGGGTGAGAAAGACAAAGGATTAAGACTGTAGAGTAAGATGTGGAATGAGGAGGCGTGGAGTGGAGAATTTGAAAAAGATTGGTGTTGATATAGATATTGATAAAATTACCTATGGTATGTAATTTCGTGTAAAGAAGGAAAATTTTTAGCAAATAGATAATACACTAGTTTAGGACAATAGGACACAGTGCAAATGCAGAAACACTTGTACAAAACGAAACAAGAACTCACACCACAACAACAACAACAAACCACACCATACAGACACACACGAATTAAACATCTATAACAATGGAACAATACGGAGACGAGTGCAATGCAAAGCTGCATATATATAAGTAGGCAACAACAATATCTGCGACAACCCTTCTCAACAACAACAACTACAAGCAAAAAATGTGAGTATCTATTCTTATATGTTGTGCATAAATAGTGTCCTTAAATAGATCCCAAAAAACCAGAATCACCATGGGATTAGTAAGAAATAATACAAGTTCGGGACTTGAAATCAATAGCAAGATCGAGAGTATTTGATCAATAGGTACGATTTCATGAGGGTAATCAGCGCGGTCAGAAAAATACTTAAGAGAAGAGTCAGACCAATAAAATCAAAATAATAGAGGAGGTTTGGAGAGTGAAGCTATTAACTTAAATTTAAGAAGGGTAGATAGGCAGGACCAGGAGTGCGAGTGGTGGATGGACGACCTGGGAGGGGTTGTGGCATGTATGATAGTGAGTATACGGTGCATAAGTTGGGCAGTAGGAGGGCGAGGAGATTATATAACGTTGAGACACAGACTTAGATGAATGACATGAAAGAAGGATTGGAAAGCTCAGGTGGAGGGACTCACGAGAATAAAACATGGAATCTGTGATGTAGAGAATAGCTGAAAGCATGAGGAGAGTCTTTGAGTTATAATAAGTGAAGATGGTAGAAGATGCTGGCTTTTATTGACATAGGGTCTTGATCCCATAACTCTGTGAAGAAAGGTTATTATAATAAGTCATATATGACTCGAATTTATTTATAAATATTCATTTATTTATTACCCGATACATTATCTATGAGAGTATTATTATAAAGAAATAATAAATAATAAAACATAATAAATAATTTAATAATATATAATTATAAGTTAATTTATTTAGTTAATATATGTATTTATAAAATACCACAAAAATAATAAATGTAACTTGAATCTATAATTAAAATCTCAATAAAGATACAATAGATCAATAGGAATCAATTTAGATCATATTATTATAGATCTATGGAAGGGAAGTAGATGGAATTAGAGGTGGTTTGGATTTGAAATTATACTTTCAATTTACTGAATATAATCTTATACGACCTCATGATTTGCATTCAAAATACACGCAATTCTTTTTTATTAATAGTATAATAATATTAAAATAATATATAATATAACATAAATAAAATGCATATAATAATTGTTTCTAATAGTAAAAACAAATATGTTTATATAATATATAAAGAAATAACTAAAAGACATAATTATACTTTCAAATGCAAACATATCTATTTATTTTTGGGGATTGTTGTATTTGGGATTAAAGTTAACACAAAATATGACTTAAATCAATCTCTTAGATAAGCAGTCTATTGATAAATAAAAAGACTCGGGTGCAACTTAAGTATTAATGGATCAATAGGATTCATAGATCAATAGATCAATAGATCAATAGATATCAATAGATCAATATCAAAAGGTCATGGAAGGGAGGGTGGGGTGGGTCGCGCTAATATGATTTAACTGTTTATCCTACTCATTGCGGTTTATTTTGCCCAGTGTTAGGTTTTCACAGAAATGTCATAATTTCTCTCATTTAAGTTGGTATTATATTAAATCATCCAAATGGACATAAAACAAGATTGCTTAGTACAATATTGTGGGAAACTTCTCTGGTGATCAGAAAAATACTAGTTGTATATAGTAATAATGGGTATAAATC
>JABUQX010020743.1:82500-85000 GCA_015478945.1 Trachelipus rathkii
TCCACCTCCGCCCCCTCACCTTGTCATAATTGTACATATATATAAATTATATATATAATTACTATAAATATATGAACCCAATATAACCTATATATATACTATATATATATATATATATATACTAATATATATTATATATTATATATAATGATATATATATAATTATATATTATATATAATACTATTATATATCTATATTAGGCGATGTAACCCGGAACAGAATTTTTGTTCCGGCCGGAACGTGCGAACTTTCCGGGAACTTGAAAAGTTACGGCCGGAACGAACTTTCGACTTTAGCTATACCTTACATAAGCCTGCGTTTCCAGAAGCCGACTGCAGCCCGGGCGGGCACACTGTATCGTTTCCAGAGCCGCGTTTGCGCACTTCTACGTCACGTAAACGTCACAGCCAGGCCCACCGTTGTTAAATCCTCGATTTCAAGAATTATAAACGGGCGGGCTGCGCAGAAGAATACTTTGTTTACAAACAATCTTTTTACAAAACATCTGTCGGAAATGGCTTGCCAAATTTTTTTAATATTTTAGTTAACTTCTATATAAATGACTTTTATCATTCCAGATCAATTAAATTTGATACATTTAGTACAAGTTTCTGGAGTACATTGACTGCCTGATCCGACGGGCGCGCTCGGCCGTTTCCAGTTACTAAAATCCTGTTCTCTGATTGGTTCATGTAATTTTTTTTTTCAATTCGAAGCGTTTCGGTCGATTTTGCACACGGGCTGCACTCGGGGCTTCTGGAAACGCAGCTATTTTTCTACTTAAAATTTGTCTGATTAACAAGTGGAGTTTCTCTAGAAGTATCCTGTCATCTTGTCTTATCCATACTGTGAGCTCTTAGTTCTGCAAGCCAAAATTTGGGTAAGCGGATCAATAAATTTATTAAGTAAAAAAGGAATATACTATAGCTACATTCGAAAGCCCGAGTGCTGCCCATGTGCAAAATCGACTCGGAAACGCTTCGAATTGAAAAAAAACTACATTAACCAATCAGAGAACAGAATTTTGAGTACTGGAATGGTGAGCTAATTGCCGTTGCAAAGACCATAGAACATTGTAAACAAATACTCTAATCATAAAAGTTACAGGAGGAACGTGGGGCACTTGTTTCAAGCAAAACGTTGGAGAGATACAATGACCCGTTATATTCTTTGGCAACGACGTTTTCCAAAGGGTTTATTAGATTTCGATAGATAAGATGAACGTAGTAATTATTAATTACAACGTATTAAATATTATATATATATATATATATACTATAATATATTATATATATATCTAATATATATATAATTATATATATATAATAGTATATATATATATTATAATATATATATAATATATATATATATAATATATATTTATTTAATATATTAAATTATATGATTATATTATATATTCTATATATATATAGTATATATATATATATAGTATAATATATATATATATATAATATATATATATTATATATTTATATATATATATATTAGTATATATTATACTCAACATTTGCCACCCTAAAATGAAATCCTGCATACACCCTTTGGACTCCTTGGATACTTATATGTATCTATTTTATGAAATGATACGATACATTAGTATCCTTAATATAAAGTAACTGAAAATATTAAAAAATTTGGCAAGCCATTTCCGGCACATGTTTTGTAAAAAGATTGGTTTGTAAACAAAGTATTCTTTCGCGCAGCCCGCCCGTTTATTAATTCCGAAATCGAGGATTTAACAACGGGCGCCTGACTGTGAGCGTTAACGTGACGTAGAAGTGAGCAAACGGGCTCTGGAACGATGGCAGTGCGCCCTGTGTGCGCTCGGGCTGCAGTCGCGGCCTTCTGAAAGCAACTTTATAAAGTTTACGGGTCTTAAAAGTTTAAAAAGCTTTTTTCGCAGAAGCGGTTAACGTGTTTGAGGATAAGAGATGGCGTTTAATCTCACAACATGGAGAGCAACTTATTTTCCTACACCACAACAATTCAAATAAATTAATTCATTTTAAGTAAGAAAATAATGGAATCATATTTTTAAAATTTTGCTTAAACAGTTTAGTTAAAATTTTGTTTTGTAGTAGTTTATCTACTTTAAAGTAATTTTCTTCTTAATAATAACTAATAATAATATACATAATAATAATAATAAAATAATAATAATAAAAATAATATAATAATATATAATAATATATAATAATAAAAAATAATAAATATATAATATAATGATAATAATTATATATATAATATAATAAACCCTCTACAATTTTATTTATCCCCGGTCTAGATTCTAGAGCAGGATGGCACAAAGCATAAATATTAAATCAAACTGATTTTTATTACGTTTTTTTTTTTATAAAAAATCATCGATTTTTTTTTATTTTCATTTTTTTGAACATACTTTTTCTTTCTAATAATATCTCTGTATCACCTAATTATGGATAAGTATATTTCATCTACCTAAAAGTAAATTCATCAATG
>JABUQX010020744.1:0-20000 GCA_015478945.1 Trachelipus rathkii
TCATGGTTAACTAAACAATAAGAGCATAATAACCTCCCAGAAGGAGTCAAAGTAAATAGCAGGATCAAGAGGTTAGTATGTAACTGCCTAACATAAATATCTCAACTACAAACTCTATAGAAAATCCAACACTGAATCCAGTACTGATTAATTTTTAATATTTAGAGTAAACGAATCATGGAGGGACACATAAGTAATATCATATATTGTATTATATATCCCTCCGACGTTAAATTTATTTTGAGAGTAATAAATTATTAAATATAGGTGTTTATAGGTTTTTCACGTATTATGGTACCTACACTTATATTAATATAAACGTTTTTTAAATATATTTTTTTTGGATAAATTGTAAAGATATCTTAATTTTTTATTTATATGTACTTATATATAGTAAAGGATCTATTAATCATTCTATATTACTCAATACTCACGATATCATATCACCTAGTGGGAACACTTACGTATATGACCTGATTAATATTATATACGGATAAAATCAAAAAAGAATCATTAAGAATAAACGAAAAATTTAACAAATCAATATATAAAATGGTTTAATAAATAAAAAAATAGGGAAAACCTAAAAAAATTAATAATAAATACTGAATGAATAATTCATAATTAATCATAAGTCTGCATAGCCATTATCTTTCACTATTTTATATAATACTATAACATTCTATTATTGCCAGGGTTGTTAGATTTGTAAGATATTATCATTAATATCTAAGTTATATATATATTATTCAATATACTTATATATATATATTTTTTATAACTATTCGCAACCAATATTCTTTATGAGTAATAAAATTATTAAAAATATATAAGATTACTCTGTTAATGAAAAATAGTCTAAGTACAATTAAGTCATATAATCAAATTCTTTAAGACATTTATAAATAGTAAAACAATAGATATAGTAAATGAACTAGAATAATTTATTATTTATATGTTATATATCACATTTCAACTATCCTATGGTATTCATTTAGTTAATATATATTTACTTGTTATATTTAATTTTCATTTAATTTTGACTTCGCTACAAATAACTACTTATCAAGTATATATATATTAAGTATATCTAATAGTAGAATTTAGAATTAAAATTAAAAATTCTTAAATAAATAAAGTTTCAAAAATAAAATAATAATATTAATATCTTTAAAACATTGCAAAAGACACTAACCCATCATCGAAGCGTGCTTGTAACAGCGATCTCGCATACAAGCATAAACACAATCATAATTAAAATGTAGTATTGATTAATGGGAGGCGCAGCGTTAGTGCAGTTATAATTCAATCTTTGTCGACGATTCTGCCACTCGACTGCCAAAGAACAGTAAATAGAGACAGAGAGATGAGAGGAGAAGAGTTACGCAGGAGAGCAAGAGAGAGAGAGCGAGGCAGAGATGTGCAATGAGAGAAGCAGACGAGAAGTAGAGACTTTTACAATCTAATCCATCCAAATATACCAACATCAATACAGGCTCAAGGATACTCGAACGGCACACACTTAGGCTTTATAACTGAACTATCGCAGGAGAGATCACGCGCATCCTACTTACTATAGTCTCATCGACAAACTATCTCTTATCCTAATGAGTAACTCACCTTCATTATCAAGTAACTAGAACGTAAGGAGCTAACATTTTCACACTGTGTGGGGCTGCTAATTAAAAGCAATAATAATTTCCAGCTACTTATAAGGTCATTAAAATAACTACCCAGATATTATCAGGACAGGCACTTACTAACTTCCCCTAAACGGTAACGGTTATAGTAGTGTAGCCGTATGATTACGGTTTGAGTGTTAATATAGGCCCAATAACTTATCTTTGAGGAGGATAGAGCTGAACTTGAGTAGTACGTAATAAATTAGTACCGATGTTTGTCATCTTAAATCTGTATACATCCTATCGTGATTACCAAAAATGGAAGAGAATTAGTGAGTATAGGATTTGTGTTGGCTAGACTTGTATGGTTCCATACTAACAGAGGACTACAAGCTTCAATATAACACCCGATATATAACTTATATACACTACACTATTTATTTTGGGAAAGAGATGTTTTATCTATTCCGAGTCTGTCTCTCTGAGATGAGTGGTGAATATATGAAGTAGCTCACTGCAATACGTATTCATCTGATTGAGCAATTTACGTAATTTATCATTCTGTGTCTGGGATATATTTATAATATAGAAAAGTGATGTTATTTAAAATAATCAGCCTACTCAACTAATACCTATATATCAGAAGACTAAAGAGAATAGTAGAATTAGTGTAAGTAAAGTTACGCCAATACCACGCTAATATTAGTTATAATACGTGCAGTATCAAATATAAACTTCAGGACTATTACGTTATATATTAATATAAATTACAGGCATGTTTATAGAGGTAGGTGAAAAAAATGAACCCAAATACAATTACAGAAGTTTAAGAAGTGTGCTACGTTGTGAGGAAAAAGATAGAGGAAAAACGACGCCAGATACTTTTACGCCGAATCCATAATATTCTATTGTATCATCCATATACTTATGAGATCATAATGTCAAGATTCCTGAAATGCGCCGCACAGATGCTTCAAGTATCTGATTACATAATAATATATAATAAAAATAACCTATATCAATCTTACTATAAGTACCTCCCATTTACAAATTTTTAATTATCTAACTCATCAAAATTGATGTATCAATATCTCACTTTATCTGAGCCGTAGCACCTTATATATAATATATATTAATGATATTATTAAAGTATATATTAATTATAAATATATATATTATATTAAATAATATATATATGATATTATATATATTATATTATATATTATATATATGATATATATCATATATATTAAGTTATCAATATATGAAATAATATATATATATATATCTATACTATATATAAATTCAAACTTGCTATTCGTCATTAAATGGTTGTTGAAAAGTCAACATACAAATAAGGAATATAGTGTAATCTGAGACAGATATGCTTAATTCATATTTTACATCTTAATTTGAAAACTGTTTTCTGTTTGCTAATAAGAGAAAGTCCAGAAGTTCTTTTTGCATACTCTATCCAAAATATTGTGAAAATGTTTCATCGAATTGTTTGTTGCAAACCATTATTTTTTCTATATAATAAATTAAGACGCAGTTATAACAGAATCAGCGGTAATCCTAAAATAAGTGAACGAAACTTTTAAAGCTTGTAATTGATATTTTCATATAAATTCCGATGTATACCCAGCCACCATTGAGTATAATACTATTCTTTCCGGGCTTTAATATTTCCTTATGATAACAGCTAAGTCAACTCTTCTAGACATTGTCCTTACATAGCTATCTGAGCACTCAAGCTTATATCGTTATGTCCAATTATTACAGAAGTATCACTATTTAATTTTCAGCTGTGTCGTAGTATTTATACCCTATATATCCTGCAAACTAGTTTCCTACCTTTAGCGTTATATTATAATCACGTTAACCTATAGAATCTTCACGGAACCACAAGACAATAATATATATATTAATAAATTATATATATTATAGTTATATATATAATATATATATAATATATATAATAATATATATTATATATAATATATATAATTATCAGTATATATATATAGTATATATTTAATATATTATTATTTAAAATATATAAATAATTATAAATATATATTCATATTATATATAAATAATATAATATATATATAGTTATAATATATATATATATCATATATATATATATATATATATAATTTATATATATATATAAAATATACATATATTAATTATACTATCTATATATATATACTATATTAATATATATATAGTATAAATTAATACTATAATTAACTATATATATATAATATACTATATTATATATATAATATAATATATATCTATATTAAATTTATGATATATTAATTAATATAATGATTAATATGATATAATATATATTAATATATTATATCCATTATATATATATTAATATATATAATATTATAGTAATAATAAATATATTAATAATAATATATAATAATATTAATATATAAATTAAATATATATATATATATTATATTATATATTAAATATATTTAAATATATAGTTAATATATTATATTATATAAATATAATTAATAATATACTATATATATATATATATTAACATATATTATATATAATATATTATAATATATCATATTTATATTAATATTATAATTAATATTATATTAATATTAATATATATATAGATAATAATAATATATATATTTAATATATTAATATATATTAATATATAAGTATAATATTAATATATATATATTAATATATTATATTAATTATATATATATTTAATTAGAGCAGAGAGAGAGAGAGAGGAGAGAGAGAGAGAGGAGAGAGAGAGAGATGAGAAGAGAGATAAGAGAGAGAGAGAGAGAAGAGAGGAGGAGAGAGAGAGAGAAATGAAGAAAGTGTGAGTACATCCTATAAATCTTCTAGCTTCGTCCACTTCTACAAGTACGTTAATAGGTCGATTGCGAAAGTTCTGTATTCATGAGGCGTTCTGCTACTACTTGATATCCCACTTACCCGCTCCGCAACATAGTCCTTCAGGTCCCAGCCCACTGACTCCAGTCGTCATGTGGTTTGTCCTTCATCCTTCTTTTTCTGTGTTTGTCAAGCGATTCCAGTGTTAAGTGAACAACTCAAGGAAGCCTGAAGCTAAGAGACCTGATGTAACCACAATACTGAAGCGTAATCCTAGTAAAAAATTCAAGTACTTCATCCTAAGGATTTGAGTAAGATGTGTAAGGTACACAGTTGGTTTATCACATATATCATTACTTATTCAATATGTTAGGCAGATTAATTAATTATCGATTGATAAATAATCGTATGATTGAACAATTTCCACAATATCATTCATTTTATTAAAATCTGATGTAACATAATTTTATAAAAAGTTATGAAATTGAAAGCATAATTAAAGGAATATCAGCGAATATAATTGAAGTATATATATATTTTAATTTATTTTTTAATCAGTTATAAATGGTAAGTTTATCATACAACTAATAACCCTTAACATTTAAAGTAAGATATTACAGAGAGTATTTTTATAATGGACATTACCTCGATAGAAGCCTTCGGTAGATAGAAGTCTATCGGTATATAGAGAGTATATAAACGCACAATAATATATAGTTATATATATTATAATAGATATATATATACTATTACTGATAAAATAGAGGTAAAGGAGTAATAGCAGTATACGATAAATTATCTAAAGAGCATAAGAGTATTTGAAGAAGATTTTTTAATTTCCAGCTTTAAATATTTGCTTCTCACCGAACTTTCGGAATGCTCTTTTGCCATTATCTTTGAAACTGTTTTCAAAAATATTGGTCTTCTTAACATGTTGATAAATTTTCCGAATCCAAAACAGGTAAAATCAAGAGCATATCTTTTAAAACTGCAACATGTTCGACAAATGCAGATGATCATGAGTCAGTCATATATATATTAATATATAATATATATATTATATATATATATATAATAATATAAGTATAGTATATTATAATAATATAATATATATATTATATAATAATCTATATATAATATAATATATATATATTTATATATATGATTAATATACATATATATATATATATATAATATATATAAATATATATATATATTATATATAATTATATAATATATATAATAGTATAATATATTAGTATAATATTATATATATATAATAATATATATAATATATATAATTCTATCCAATATATATTATTAAATAATATTTATATATAGTTAATATATAGTATATAGTATATATATCTATAAAATATATATATATATATTAATATATATTAATAATAATTATATATAATATACTATTTAATATATATTAAAAGGTGTAGGCAAAGGGATATCAGGATAACGGCGAGAATGAGGAATAGGAGCTGAGGAATTAAGGATTAGCAAATGTGCCATAAAAAAAGTCGGTAAAAGAATGTAACGATAGAAGAAATGGTAATAATAAAAAGTGGGTGAAGTATAATATTATAAGAGATTCTGATGGAGCATTTTGGTGAATTGACGTTATGAAAAGCCTTTTATCGCATTGTTTATACTAAAGCACATTTCATAGAGATATTTTTGGTCATTATTACCAAATTAGCAATACTGTAATTATTTTATGGTATATAAAAAATAATATACTTTATATTTGGCAGTATAATATACATTATCACCTAAAGTCAAACTACTCACAATTACATATGGTTATTTGTTTGAGAGATATGGTTATTCTTATCTGAAGCCAATTATCAGCTAGATAAAAATTTATCTAAAAAGGTTAACATGACTTTCTTGGAGTAAAGCGGAGACAAAAATATATATGATGCTATAACATAAATTCAAAGGGGACTTTGACATTAAACTATATTTAGAGTTGTAATTCGTTATAGTATAGATACGTTGTATGTGAACTGCTTACAATCAACGCAGTTTATAGTAATATATTTATACATATATAATAATATATATATAGTAATATATATTTACTTTCTTTAAGTCTATTAACATTGGTGATGGTTTGACTTTTTATTACTTTTATACATCAGGCCAGAATTTACGATTTCGTAATAAAATATAAATAGTTATTTGTGACGGTGACTGTGCGTATATTTAACATATTATAAAATCCTTTTACATGCTAAGCTGAAATAAATGCCTTTTATATATCACACTTTATTTACTATTCAACTATTAATTTATATTATTTATCTATTCACATTTTATTTATAATATTTATGCACTCTTACTGCCGGTATTATTTATATATAGGTTAGCTCTACTGAAGTTTGTTTGAGTATTGTATATTTAGCCCCCAGACTTTATAAGAACATTATATATTATTATATTATATATAATATTATATTTAATATAATATATTAATATATTATATTATAAATATTAATATACATATGAATTAAAATATATATATTTTATATATATTATAATTATTATATATAATATAATATAATATATATGAAATAATATATATTATTTTCTATATTATATATATATATAATATAATATATTATTATATATATATTAATATATAATAATATATATTATATATTATTATATATATAGATATTATTATATATATTATATTAATATATATATATAATATAATATATAATTATATATAATAATATAATATATATTTTATAATTTCTCTAATACTTGTATACAAAGGTTTGAGACGCACCATTCGTTTTATAATATAGGTAAGATTTAAGTAGAAACGTACCGTTAATATTCCTTAATTTACTGTTTATACTTACAAATATATTTAAATAATCATAGCAGATTAAATTACATATAATAAGCAGAGATTATCGGTAATAAGATTGTATGAATTAAATCGTTTAATCAGAATTTATTAACATATATTTAGTTAACCTATGTCTTCAAATATGTTTATATTGAGATATTAGTAAATTTAATAATATTTAAATAAATTTTTTCAAATAATCTAATTAAAAATAATGATAGCAATAGAAATAATAATAATAATAATGATAATAAACGATAATAATAAATGAATATTAAATTAATTAATTATATATAGTATTAATAATAATTAATTATAAATAATAATATAATAAATTAATAATAAATTATTAATTAATATGATATTCATGATCGTTATATCAGTTTCTAAATTTAATTTATATATTTATACTAGCTATGACCTTTTATAAGATATTGTCATTATTTGCCAACCTTCAAAGAATATACTTCCATATAATAGTATATTAATATAATCTTTTATTATAATTTACTTATATAATTAGTATTAATATATATTGTTATAAAGATATTTCTGATATACTGACATTTATAAATTCATTTTAATCACATGTTTTATAAATATACAAATATGTATATATATTTTTTATTATATAACATTTAACAAACTTGCTTATTACAGAAATATTTTAATTCTTATTATATTTATATTTCTCATCTACTATTAGTCACAATAATGTAGGCAGTTCTAATTGATAACTAGACGAAGATTTAATATGAACTTTATCACATTATGATAACTAGGCTAAATACATTATCATACTTTATATCTTTTTTTTTCTCATTCAGTAGGTAAAGCTAATCCAATAATATCTTGTGTGAACAGCATAGAATATACAATTTTAACTACCTAATACATAAAATTTCATACTCATTTCAATACTTATCTATGCGACGATTTGAACCTTTATATATATATCACCATATAAACAGGTAATGACTTCGATTTGCCCTCCCAACGTTTTGTTTATTCGGTGTTATTCTGTTGCCTGTATGTCCATTTTCACTTTATTAATGTTTAATTTATTCAATTTTCATAAACCCTACCTACTTGATTTTTATTGACACATTTTTTCACGTATTATCTTCCAGATAGTATATTATATTTATTTATTGAAATGAATCATTACACTTGATATAAATTGTATATGGTATCATAGATGTATGTATATCTATTACTATACTCATATAATCTTCAACAATTATGTTTTGTGTTTAATATATTTTTTGTCTGATTTTTTTTGTATTTGTGCTTCAGACGTTGTCTCAATATTTCCATAACTCCCACTTTTTTTTTAGATTTTATAAATGGATAAATTGAGATAGTTTATTTATCTGTTTCGGTATATAGTCAATAGATGGATGAAATTTATTTCTACTAGGCATACATTTAGATATTAGTAGGATTAAAAGAGAATGTCAATTACTATTTATTTATACTTTATTATTAGATATATTTACTATTGTATAATGCATTTAAATAGTTTATTGGATTTGCTTACTATGGATTAACTAAAAATAATTTTTAAAAAAAAATAAATAAATTGGAAATTTATTTAAAAAATTTTCTTTTGAGTATACATAAAAATTATTACTTAATGAGTATAATATAAGAAGATGCAATATACGCCCTGATACTTATATGAAGAAGGTCTCACTGAAATAATTGATTGTGGTTTGGTTTTAAGAAGACTATATGATTATTACATAAATATATATATCAACTATTCCGTACATTTTCTTAAATTCTGAAATCTCTTTGCGAAAGTAATAAATTGAATAATATATTTTTTTCTTCTTTACTCACCTTACTATCTACTCACCTCAGATAAATACATCTATATTCTTTCAGAGGCTTTTATAAAGTCGGGCAATATCCACTCAATTATAATCTATTTGTCAAACTCCTTCTGCTATTACTTGTGGAAAGGATCGTAAATGTATATCATTGTACCTTAATTATATTTTCACAATTTTTTTCTTTCTCATTCGATTAATTCGTATCTCCATAGATACCAAATAATTCACACTTATCCATCAGAACTATACTCCAAGTATTATCTAACGCAAAAATGTGCTATACTCCTTCCACTACAGTGCTGTCCCTATGAACACATCTTCACTCTACTATCGCTTCGATTAACAGAAAAACATATATATTATCCAATTTTTCAATTTATAAAAAACACCAACAAACACAACCTGGTTGTTCTGGAAATTCATTCGGAATCTGTCAGCAGCACACATAACCTCAACAAAATTCGAAAAATAAATACTTAAATTACAACATTCGCGACCTAATGTCGGTGATGGACTCATCTTATCGCCCACTATTTCTATAGTTTGACAGTCATTTTCGAATAATAAAACTCTAGGACAGCTTGATCACCGAAAGCCAATCGTCAAAAAATGTGTTTTTGAAAAATTGAAAGTTCTGAATTAAGAATGACTATGAAGACACAGAAACACCAGCGGGAAATCAACCATTTGAGATGAGCTAAATATTAAGCTTATCTAGTTTGGTTTTGTATAGAGGTACTTATAAATCGGCTGAAATTTCCACAATATTTTGTTCATTTTTTAGGGTGGTAAGGAAATTTGGACTCCCTCCAGATAGCTGACCCTGTTGCTGTTTTCCAGCGATTACCAATAGATGAGAATACACGGGCAAGAAAAACATGTTAACATTACTAAACAATGATTAATAAGGCTGTTTGTGTGTAAGAATAAACATCATTTTGAGCTATTGAGAGGAACGTTGAAGAACTTTTAAAAAAGAAAGTTTGTTATCGAAATCGAATCTAAATTCTAATACAATTTATGATAAGAATAATATTGTTTAAACTCGTAACTTAAGTTAAGCGGTTTATACGGATTAGGGTAAATTTTAAACGTCGTTAATAGGTTCCGTTACTTCTTTTTCGAAATGGATTAACGAAAGCATTAAAGATTAACGGAATAAATTAACTATTCCCCCAAAGATCGGCGATAGAAAGGTAGCCTTCACCTTTTTGTATATAATAATTATATATATTATATATATATATTATTATTATTTTATATATATATGGATAGTATATATATTATATATATATAGATATATACTATATATATGTACAAACTCAGGAAAGATTTTTTAATTTTAATGAATCTTTGAAATCGTATATGAATTCAAATAATCTGTATTTATAGAAACTAAAAGCTCAATGTTTATTAAAGCGCACAAATCAGTATAAATTAATATTTAGTAAATAATGGTTAAAGCTGTAATATTTCAACTCTCAATCCATCCCATGAAACATTCCTCACTAATAACATGAGTAAACTACTGGCGTCTGCCATTAGGCAATTTTAGCCTAAAGCCCTAGAAGGTTAATCTGGACTCAACGAGTTATTTGGCAGACTCTCGTTGGAGAATGTAGTCAATGATTTCTATTGAATTATGATGTAATAAGGGTCGTGTATACTAGAGATTGTATCAAGTATTATAAAATTATATTAATTATATTAATTTTCATTCTACTATTATTACCATCACGATGATATTATAACTGATGTAATTTATTGGGATTGACTTTAAAAAATAATGATCTGGCTAATGAGTGTAGTTCTGTCAGCCAAGATACTTAAAGTTGCCTATCATATAGGAAAGGAACTATTTTGATCTAAGAGTTGCCACATACAGGTATACATTATAAAAGGGAATCAAATACGAAATTTCAGTCTGCAGGTTATCATGAGCCTTCTGTCATCACAGCACATAATTATATATATTATATATATATATAATATTACTATCTATATTTTTCTATATTTATACCCCTCCCCCCTTATCCTTCATATATAGCATAGAGCTATTTATTATATATTTTCCTTTGTTTTTTATAATTCTTCATTATTATTTTACAGTGTCTTTTGCTTTTCGTTGAACGTGTATAAGCCCATATGGTAGGATCGGAATTCTTGAAGATTAAGCTCTTTAGGTTTGACTGGTGGACACACGAAATAAATCTACGCTCAATTGAGAAGAATATGATAGAAATATTTACTGATTTGACTGAATAAATCTTCCTACAGAAATATTTAATATTAAATATTGTGCTTCAATAAAATGATATGTGGAAAAGTAATTTTAATCCTTTTTATTACACATAGAATAATCTTGTAAACGTCTTTCTTAAATAAAGTAATAATTTTTAAATTTAAAGATATAACATTCTTGAATCATATATGTAGCAGAATCTTTAATCTAACCAATCGATGTCATATAATATAATGGATTGTGAGTGGGAGATGATTTTAGAGACAAGGTGGAATGTTTGTTTTACCTGGAGTGACACGCCTGACTGAGAGATACGTATACTTGTGCCGTAATAAAGAACATAAAATACTAACTTCCGAATATGAACATTAAACGAGCGGAATTCTTCATTGTGATCTTTCAAATTTACAAGATCAATAACGTTTCATTCATTTCTTTATATAAAATGGATTGCAAAGACCTTGATAAATTCTACTTCGTAGAACAGAGAATAATATAAGTCACTTCAAGACATTAATAAGACCAAGAGAGATTTAATGTTAGTATATTTCTTAACATAATATTGATTTATGGCTGCATAAATTCAATATATTAAAACACTTCACCCGTTTGTGGACTTGAAATACAGGACAGGCTCGGAGTACATATGCCACCTCGTATGACCGCACAACACACGACCTTCTCTCACGACACTCAGGAAAGGACTCTCTCGATCAAAGCGTTACGGTATTCTTATACATTCATAGCGACGCAATGCATCTTACACTTTCTAACACAAAACTAATTACGAGGATACTTTTCTATTATATTTCTTCTGCAAGATGAAATATTTATATTATTAACTATAAGTATATTTGTTTATATATATATATAATTATATATATTATTTTATAGGTTTATCTATTTATATATATTTATTTATTTATCAGATTATATATAAATTATATGATATATTATAAATTTTATATATTTATATTTATATATTATAATATTATATACTATTATCTGAAAACGTATATATCTATTTAAATATATATGGATAATATATATATATATATATATATTATTATACTATGATATATATAATAATATATTTATATATATATATATATATTATGCATACTGCTGTATATACTATATATATACGATATTAATATATATATATTATATAGTATATATATTAGATCGGGAAAGAAAAACTCCCGCCTCAGACAGTTATTTAACAACCTTGTATTCCTTAGGTTTCCTGTGACGTATTTTGTTTACTCTAAAACAAACCTACTTGTATTTACATAACAAAAATGAAATAAAGGCATATAAAGTAAACAAAAACTACTTTCATTTCTTTTCAACGTTGGACAAAAAAAAATGGCATAATCGGAATATCTTAAGTACAGGAATAATAACATCGTTTATTTATAGATTGATTATTAACCAGATAATACTCACATATATACTATCTACGATATCACATTGTTCTAGCAAACAATCAAACCTGCACAAATGCAGTTTGCGTTGACAGAGAAAACCTGAGACTATTAGGAAACCAAGAACTTAGGATTAAATGAAGAAAAGATTAAAACTAATTGGAAGTATAAGAATTAGGAGTACTATGAGTATTTGATACTTTATTACTCGAACGTAACATCGCTCAGGATCTTTGGATACGAGGCCCTGATGAGCTTTGATTTTGGACCACAAAAATCTACGCAACTTTAAGAAGGTCATCAGAATAACGAACTAGATTATAAAATCTGAACTATTTACCACCTCATTTTGATTTCGAAACAGAAAACGAAGATTGGAATCACTTATCTGCCAATAAATGGAGACGCCCCTCGCGAGCTAATTCGAGAACATTCTTTGTTGAAGAATTAGGAATTAGAAAATGCCTTACATGGGATCATGAAAAGATCGAATTGGAATACCTATGATTATTCCTTGTTGCCTCACTGTCTCCGCAACCAGACTATCTGTGCATTTTATTTAGCCACGTAAGATTATGAGGGACAGGTTAATTAATTTCGACTTCTTCGGATCATCTGATCTTTATACTGTCAGATTGATCATTTACTATACATTTTTATCACATTAAAAATGTTCAACTTTGTTTTTCGGGGATTATTCCTTATCCTATGAGAGAGGATTTTGGTATTTTGACAAGTGATTTTTGAGATCGTGAAGTCGGCTCTGGCGCGAACTTTTAGATAATTTGTTTCGCTTTATGGACGGCCCGATTTCACGAGTGTCTGGAGCACATTGAAGTATATTAACCTGTTTTCCCGATATTTTACCCTTTTTACCCTGAATGATAGAACATTATCTATCAGAAATCATCAACTACATCTCTGCACACTTTTTTTGAAAGATAGTACGTTCTCTACGTTTGTTCTCACGTTGTTACCAAGATGTCAGGGCCCCTATTCTAGAATGAGAGACTAAGACTGTATAATTACAAGAGAATTTCGGGAACTTCTATGAGAATTTGTATTATAATTTTTTAATATTAGGAAATATATTAATGGATGAAATAGGAAAAATTAATACTTTGACCATTTGTTTTAATGGAATTAATGATTGGAGAATTACATCGGATGTAAGATTGAAAAACTTCTTTGTAAGACAAGATAATCGGATACTGGAAATTAAATAATTGTTATTGCGAGAGAGGTTTAGGTACAACGAGAGAGGTAATTTCCGGGATGATATTTTTCTGCCCTTCTATGGAAAAAGTATTTCAGGATTGAACGAATTAACTTTGATGGCATCATCATTTATCCTTTTATATTTATTTAAGTCTGTGTATTCTTAAAGCACTGCAACAGAGGTCTGATGACTGTATAATACGAAGTTTATTAACCGAAAACTAGTGTTTCTAAACTAGCTATAGACCAAAGTAATAGCTCAGTGCTTACTTTTCAAGGGGTGAATTAGTTCTTTCTCTTTGCTTACTCTAACGTACGATGATGCATAATAAAGCCGGACGGTCATTACCTTGATCATCCTTCTGTGCCAACACAGCACCTAATCCGCATTACTTCGCGTCCGTTTTTGAAATGTATAAATGCCCTGTACTAAATCCGGAAATCTGAAGTCGGATGGTTCGTGATTAACCTTTCTCGTTTTAATGTTCAAAAAAGTCTTACTGTTTGCTCCTTTGAGCAAAACGACCATTTAGGGTTTTTTTAACAAGGAAGTGATGGGTTGAGCGAATGGTCGATGAACTGAAGCCACAAAGATTTACGTAATATAAATGAAATAAACTCAACGAAAGAAGAGCAGTACGGAAACATCGGTGGGTAACGGGAAACAGCCTTCAAAGCTTTGCAGGCCTTTTACATAGATCAGCAGATAAACCTTTTGATACTTGATTATATACCCTAAATAACTAACGGAACGTAAAGTAAATTTCCTTCTGCAAACTTCACCTTTTCAGTTTTTCGCTTTTTACGATTGTCGGCAAAATATCTAAACTTGAGGACTCTGATAATGAGATTCTATTATCCTTTCAATATACATTCATTATGTCATCGATGATAAATAAGTGCTAGGATGAATCTCCGGTAATCAAATGAGAAAGACTAATTCCATGATGGTTTACAAAAATGTACTAGGCGGCCGTTCCACTCTCCATCGGAAGGACTTTAGCTGATACTGTCTCCGTGCGAAGTAGAAACATGCGAGGTGGGTCTACTCTCGGAGAGATCTGTCGTAATGTTCTAATAGCTTCCGTAAGTAAGTCGAGCGATTTAGTGTACAATTGAAACTTACCTAACTTAGACCATGGGTCTTGATCCTCTGTAATGAATTGAATAGGTGACTATGTTATTCTTATTTAATTTTCTATAGGAATATTAAAGTATCATGTTGCAGCACGATATTGACACCAAGTGGTATTCGAATGGCGGAGAGTCGATGGCTTCGTATGGTACCCTTTTAATAATGCTGTCATTCAATCATTTGTTTTAATGTTTCCAGTCTCTGGAAACTTATGCGGAGAGGTTTGGTAAGTTGGGAGTATTAAAAAATATTTTTTTGTGAGTCCTGGCACAATTTCTATTTGAACTCTTCTTCCTATGGATCACCATTCGACTTTTATGCATTTCCCCTAGAGCAATAAGACATCTTTATGTGCTAAAAGAAAATCTAAGATCTGCTCCATTTGAGCCACTTTGTTCCCTGCGGCTGTATCCCGTTTTTTTGGCTGATTTTGGAAAGTAAGATTTCCTTATAAACATTTCGAAGTTGATCATCAGATAGACCCTGAGAAGATTCTATTTTATTTACATTAGAATATGAACTACGAAGAGAGAGAGGATTAGCATGAGAAACAACTGTATTCTTATCAATTGTGATAGCGGAAGGACTGAAGTTTACACATTTTATTAACATAGTACCATCTATTACTGTACTGAGAACATTTGCAAAAAGAACATTTGATATGGAATTTTTCTCACTTACGAGATGTATATCATTGCGTGAATGTTTCTGTCCTGAGACGAATATCGATCGGGAGAATGGCGCTGAGAATAGGCCTCGAACTTTTTTAACTTTTGTGTTTTCGGTCATGTAACAACTCATTAACATTGATCGTTACTATAAATGTGAATAATTCATCTTCGTAACAGAGATTCATCTTCAAAATTTTTAAGATGACTTAAATTAGATTGGTAGAACGAACGGAAATGTAATATTTGATTCTTCAAAAAGTGGATGCGATTTATCGTACATGCGAGGATCAATACTAGTTTTTGAATCATAGATTAATGGATTATAAACAACCAGAGGAATTTGTGTGCACCAAATATATTCATATATATAAACACTCATTTTTAAAATCGAAAACTACGGGTAAAGAACCTAAAACCGTACCAAGAAGCATATTTCCGCTGAACGAACATTGATCAACAACAATTACATGTTATTAAACAGACGATTAAATTTAACATATTTGGAGTTTAAGTCGTAAACTAATTGAGTATCACGTTTACCAGACGATTAGATTTTAAAACATGTTGTTTTCTTCTAATTTGAGAGGTATAACTTCTTTAAATTCTCGAATACCTTCCATCTAAGAAAGCGCTACCCCACTACCTTCAATCATGTACGACGTATGCCATTATAAACTCTATTTGACCGTTAATTGATCTTACATAATAGCTTTTGTCCAAAAGGAGGATTGTCTTCACACTTTTACATTCAGTGAGACACGGATTTGAATGAACTATATTAACAATATTCGCCTCTAAATTGGACATCACCACATTGCGAGACTGAGAATGCGTGGTCCCATTAAAAAAAAATGACCCCTAACGAAGAAGAACGAACAGAATTACTAGAAAAACGATGCGGATTACGCAGATTTGCACGGCGATTTCGGGAGAAATCGTGCGAAAAATGAGAATTAACTTGGGTGAATTCGTGCCCAAAAGGAGGATTTATATCAGATTTATTGTAAAAACTTGCATTGGGATCATAATTCGGATCCAAAAGACTCACCTGAACTTCAGGATTCTCTTCAGAAAATCGATACGAGTGCGGGGATACGTCTCTACTTAATTCTATTTCCGGGTTTTTGTACCGTCGGTTTCACCTTTATTAAATCGCATATTACGCCCTTTATTTACATTATTCACACCTTGGAATATGATCTTGTCATATTTTGACTCTGATTTCCCATTATAATAACTTCTAGGATTGTTTTGAGCATGGTCAAAACGTGGATTTGACTCTTTTTGAACAAGCGGATTTCTAAAACTTGCTTGATTATGATTAACACTGGAGTGTTTTTGAGAGATATTATTACTACTATAGAAATAATTGGGAGATTTTAAATGATTTTATAACCTAAACACGACGTAAACCTCTTCAGAAGAGAGGTTGCCAAATTGGCCCGGCATTTAGGCTTCGCGAACCCTAGGATGTTTTTGAAACAAAGACTACAGAAAGCACGAAAAATACATGAAGAAGTACCATGACCCATTATTTTCGCATCGACGGCAGAACAATGGTTTCCTTACATTAGGACTCCTAGCCAGATTATTCACATTAAGAAGAACGATAACGATAGAAACTGGGACAGCTTTTTTAACATATAGATTGAATGTGTTGAGGGAGGAAGAGGAGATTTTCTCCGGATTCGGTGTGGCATACACCGGACTAGACTGAACAGAATTTGACATTCTATTAAAAGAAGAAGCTATTTTACCATTATTTAAGACACTTGTCTTTCGTAAATACGTTTGTACCTGTTGAGGTATTGAGTTATCTATACAAAAGTCTTCATGAATAATCTTTTGGAATTGAGGTTTTGCATTCGAATATAAATTAGAAAATAAGAGGAGACGACGCTGTTCGTCACTAAACTTTATATCATGTAATAAGGCGGCAGAATCGATGAACGATTGTAATGCATTTTGAGCCTCTGTTAAGAACTCGGGTAATGAGTGATTAGGAGACCACTTGGTACCTACGAAGTCACTGAACGTTTCGAACGTGGATTTAGAAACTAGAGGATTGAGAACTAATGATAGATCATTTTTAAATGAATCCCATGAAACAGCCCCCCTAAGTTCTGGCGTACTTTGAACCAGGTAAGCCACAAACCTTATGTAGGCCCTCAATTTTTCTACATCGCTTGTAATTCCTTCATCTGCGAAGTAAGCGTCAACAGAATTAAACCAACCTGATAATTGTACCAGTTATTATTAACAAACCCTATCAATAAAGGAACATTCGGCCGCGAATGAGATAACCTGTCAATATTAAGAACTGGACGCTGCATGGTCCTTGAATTAAGAGAAAAATCAGCCGAAAATATTTTGAGCTAACGTTTTTCGTCAACCCGAATTTTGCTTAAAGCGACACTTTATAGGTTACGGATTATCCTAGAAATGTTGGCTCGAGATTGGAAAATGTCGTCGGTGGACATGAATGAAAAAATATTAGCAAATGGAAATGACAAACAAAGAAACATATACAATACGAATATAAAGAAAATATATGAGAACAATTAGAACCAAAACTTACAAAACTGCACTCTTCTTGTCGATTATTTCGATATACTGCACGTGATATCCAGTATATACATTAGAAAAATATTAAAAGAGAAGGGCATTTGCCTTCACTGTTAAAATCAATAATAAAATAAATAATAATAATAATAAGAAAAATAATAATAGACCCAATTTCCTGTCTACCTCACGCCGCTTTGGGTGGGTAGAATCCTCCGCGAAGATTCTTGAGCCACTTGAATGCTTTGTCAATAACGAACGGGACCCAGATCGAAGAACTCAGAAGTTTCTCTTTTCTTCACAAAAGATTCCTAAAACACAATACAAAAATTAATATACCAAGAATGATAAGATATATATATATATATATTATATATATATATATATATATATAATATATATATATATATATATATATATATATATATATATATATATATATATATATATATATATATATATATATATATATATATATATATATATATATAAATACTAATAATGGATCATCCACTCTCCCACTTGAATGGGAAGAGAAGCTATTTTTGATAGCGCTGATTCGATTCACGCTCACAGATAGCACACTTCACAGCATACAATCCTTTAACGAGGTGAGAAATTTCTTTGAGTTGTGAAACCCGAATATTTGTGGATTATATAAAAAAAAATAACTTTTCTCTCATTCAGTAAGAGAAGAAAAGAAAGAAGAAATATTACTGCAATTTTTTATTGCTACAAAAGAAAAGATTCCCCAATATTCACACATTCGTGAAGCCTAAACAATTACTCCACCCCCGCAAATTTCCCAGAGCTCTTTAGATATATTATCTTTAACCTAATCCCAAATCAGATAGTAGCATATATATATATATATATATATATATAATATAGATATTATATATATATATATATATATAATATATATAATATATTATATCATATGATAGTATATGAAATATTATTTATATATATATTACTAAATTATATATATATGTTATAAGTAATTTTTAACTATATTATACTTCTATATTGTAAAACTATTACAAAAGATTTAAAAAAAAAAAACAATAACAACAATTATTCTCTGAGATGATAATTTACCGTTTCAAAAATTTTCTTAATTGCGGTAGTGAATCCAGAAATAACTAGATTCTTGACAGTCAAAGAGGAGAAAGTGCTAGCCTCAAAACGGTCTCTTTTACAATACTAAATGAGTTGAACAAATATTCTATTGAGATATTGACAAAATACATAAAATCACCAATTTTCTTGAACGGATAGATTATATATAATTACTATTATATATATTTTCAACAATATTTGGAAACAAATATGATTTTTAAGAAATATTTTTAAACATATGTGTGTTTAAATGGAAGAACAAATATTTTCATGAACGAGGCTACTATATAACAGATTATGACGTCATCATAGGTAGACGTGCGGGAACCAATCAGAAAACAGATAAATTATTGATACATAAACTGCGTATTAAATAAATGATTTGACTTCAAAAAAAAA
>JABUQX010020744.1:25000-30000 GCA_015478945.1 Trachelipus rathkii
GTGAACCGCGACTAAAGTGGTGCATAACTGTTAGTTTAGCAGAAATGCATTCAGTTTATGTATGCATGATCCACCAAAATGTAAAGCTGATTGGCATAACTGTTTGCAGTTTAGAATCAAAAGACTGTATGCTCCACCAATGTGAAGAAAGACCTGGAAGGAAAAGTTGGAAGAATTTTCACAATATATTTGAAGAAAATAATCCTGGTGATGCAGCTGTGTTTAAACAATGGGTTCACGCTGACCGAGATATACTAGAAACAAAGCAATTATCCACAGAAGATTTTATCAAAGATTTGACATAAAAAATTATGAACCTTTCAATTCATCATTACACTGCCAAGAACCAAAGTCAACATCTAGTGTCCACAAAAGCAGACCTTACAGAGGTTGAACTGGTTGTATTGATGGACTTTGCTTAGAATTATTCTTTTATAGTTCAGGATGCAGTTCAAGGATTCCACTGAGAAAATAGTGAAGCAACATTGCTCCCCTTTGTAATTTACTAGAAAGATGAGGATCTTAAAACTATCAGTTATTGCATTATCAGTGACTGCCTCTGACACAACACGATTGCGGTGCATATTTTTTTGGTGAAACTAATAGACATCCTGAAAAGATCTGGCATCACAATTAGGCACATCCACTATTTTAGTGATGGTTCTGCAGCTCAATACAAAAATTTCAAGAATTTCATAGGCCTAAATCTTTGCAATCACAAGGAAGATTTTGGCATCACTGTACAGTGGAGTTTTTTTCAGAATGAGCCATGGGAAATCACCATGTGATGGAGTTGGTGGCACTATAAAAAGATTAGCTGCCCCAGCAATCCCTCAATGCCCAATTGAAAACCAAATTCTAACCCCAATTAATCTCTACTATTATTGCCGAAAGAATGTGACTGAAATAAAATTTATTTTCTTTTCAAATGAAGTAATTGAGGCTGCTAGACCAATTCAAGAAAAGCGATTTGCAATTGGACACACAGTTCCTGGAATGAAAGGAAATCACTCTTTTTTTTTACCCATTAATGAAAAGCAAATTCGTGTTAGCAGGGTGTCAAACTGTCAAATGACACATCATTCTTCGCAACATATGTCAACCGTTCAGAAGAAGCTAATCATTCTGTTCCTGTGACAGATCTACAACCTGGAAACTACATTGCCTGCATCTATGACAACAATTGGTAGATTGACAATATTTATGAAATTTTCAAATGAAGGGTAAGACACTGGTCAATTTTATGCACCTTCATGGAGTTGCCCAATCATTTCACTGGCCTGCATGAAATGATACTTGTTGGATCCCTGAACAGCAAATTATTGCCTAAATTCTTGTTCCAACTGCATTAGACTTCGGCCATCAATACAGTTTGACAGATTCAATTATTTCCAGCATCAATGAGAAGTTACAGGTATTGAAACAGTGTTTCATTGAATCATGCTGGCTTGGGAATCATAAGGATACCTACCCTTAGACTTGGAATCCTAGACAAAGAACCAACACTTGGGCTTGGTAAATAAATGAAAATGAAGCCATCTGTTGTATTTATTTTGCCTTCTTACTTATTGTTAAGGGAAGATTACCAATTAATAAAATTCGACTTAGAACCATCATTATAAACTGGTATGGAGCTAATGGGTAAGGGAAGGGAATAAAATGCTGCTTTCAGTAAGGTTGTGCCAATTTTACTTGTAACAGCACCTAGCAGGTTAGCTTGCAACTGTTGTGGTCTTGAACCAGCCTATGTGTTGATTCACAACAATAAACAAGTACTCATCGGAGACAAGTAAAATTGTTATCTAATAAACATAGATTCATATAGAGAAAAATCTGCTCTTTCCAGTGGCTTTATTTAAAATAAAGTTGGAAGTATCAATGTGGAGATATTGACCTCTAAAAATGACCATTTTTAGTGTTTAAAGATTTCTGAGGTAACTCTAACTTCCTTACACAATAACACAAGAAATAAAAATGCAATGGTGTTGCTACTTGTACAATGCTCAACCAGCATAGTTTTGTGTACATTGGCCAAATATCAAAACTTTCCATGCCTATGCCATTTAGCAAATAGTTCTCAAAGTTGGGCTTAAAGTTATCGCGATAGCATTTGCCAGCAACTTTGTGAATTCCGTGCAAAAAGTTAACCCAGAATACCAAACCCCAAAATGCAAATGATGTTCATTGCAGATTAATAAATCATCAAACTTTGCCAAAATTTTGCTAATTCATCTGCATTGCAAAACCACCTTTTATTTGAGGACCCCTAGTGATATGAATATATGCCATATGAAGCTAAAACTTTGCAGGACCTCATTTAAAACCTCCAGGAACATTTGGTAAAAATTTATAAAAAACTGAAGTGGTCGACCTGGAACCATTCTTAAAATTTGGTGATTTGACAGGGAATGACCCATATGAGTTTTTCTCAAAGGACATTCTCTTACAGTAAACTTATGTGTGAGTTTTCAACTTGTTTAACTTATGTGATAAATTCTGATTTTAATTTTTATAATTCTGAGTGTGTATCATCTTGTGTTGAACTCGCATATGATTCTACTCTTTGATTAGTTTATTTTGAAGCCATGGTTTGACATGATTGGATGATTTTGTATATGTGATTTGACGTTGTAGTGGGGCCAATCTGCCATGACCATGTATAAATATTTGAACTATGTATAAATATTTCCATAAGCTTCTAACCATTGAACTTCTCTGCACTATACTCTGTACTAATTTTAATTGATTTCTTAGGCAAAGATTATAACAAATTTTCAGATATAGGTTTCTTTTTCTTTTGTTATTGGCCAACCTTATAAATGGCTTTTTCCTTGCCATTTGAAGGCACGCCGATATAACATCTGCAATACGTGAGTGTTTAAAACATGTATCATATCACTTTCATTATTCCAGTGAAATTTCTGTCTATACTTTGATTTGGAGATGATATGACTAAACTCATATTGTAGTAAGCTGATAATACTGCCTTCCACACAGATTTACTACCAACAGAATTTGAAGAGGATTTTTCCATCTTCATCCCTGCAATCATCAGGTTTCAAGACCCTTTTCGAGGGACAAGTTTCCCCAAAGGGTAAATCCATGTTTTTTCATTTATTTATTCATTTATTTATTTAATTTATTTATTTATTAATTTTTATTTATTTCTTTGATTATCGAAACATGGAATATAATGTGCTTCTTACATTATATTCCAGGTTTCGGTTGCTGGATCATCTCGTTTCAGATCCTAACCATTTCGGTTGCTGGAATCTTTTAATTACAGATTATAGATCGCAGTTAGTCTGCCATCGCTTCTTCTTTTTGTCTCAGGAGTAACTTATCAGAACTGAAGAGGAGCCATAAAATTTAAGTATATGTTTCCTTTTTCAAAGTTGCATCATTTATTCACCATATATTACAGTTGTTACACAATCTTGTTCCATCTATCATGATATATGTTATTTAGTAACATGGAATTTTGAAAATGGATCTCATCTTATCTTATTTTCGACCCACAGCAAATTAACATTCAGGCAGGATCATTTGTACCTGCATTCGTCACTATAAATAAATCATTTTTATATGATCTTCCCTCCCCCCCGCTTCGAACACTTGTACTCACTGTAGTTTTAATGTCAGTAATCACAGATTGTTTTTTTTTTTCAAAGTTTTTTTAGCAGTTCTGGTTGTATAATGGTTTCAATTTAAGGGAGTTTAGATATATCCTACATCGTATTTGATTCCAAAAGGTGGGTCTGATACAGTAGGCAATCTTTAATAATACTCTACCATCCTGTTAATTAGTTCAGGTCTTTATTTCCCCCGATCTTAGATCACTGTTCTTAGTAATATAGGTATTTAAGTGGGAAAATCCAAATTTTTTTAGTAGTTTTTCACCACGATCGCTCACTTTGTAGATATCGCCTTACAATCAAGGCTTAAAGGATCTTACTACCCAATCTCTGGATAGAAATCTAGTACCCTTCAGCTATTTGCCGTGACACACATCTATTGTTGGGTTTCCGTATTATGTCGTATCCGTTTCATTTATTTCTATTATTTCCACACACACACACAAACAACAAAAAAAATCAAAAAAAATAATCAACAGGCCGCCTCTCCCCTTAATATTTACTCTATACTCTTTTTTTTGTTTGTTTGTAGTTGTACATTTCAGGTTGTCATTTGCTATCCTCCAATTTTCCCACTGGGCTACATGTTCATTTTTTTTTTTTTTTTTTGTAAACACTCCCTTACAATGTGATTGACTTATAACGAAAGATATTGATTTGTGACTTTGCCTTTAATCTAAAACATTTGTTTTAGAGAGTGCATATATTTTGCTTTTTTATGTTTGATCGTTTATAATTAATCGACAATCCAAAAGATGTGACTCAGTGAAGAGAAGCTTGATTTTTTTAAAACATGACCACTGATGTTGGAATTATCTAGTTCGCCGCCTTTTCCGTCTTCGAGAGCTCTTCTAGCCTGGAAGATTTACTAGAAAATTTATCGGTATTACAGGAAAACTCAAGCTAGACAATGTCTGCTCAAAGGACAGCCTAAACGAAGATAATGTGTAGTTTGCACTAAATGCAAAAAATGAACACAGGTTGGATATCTTTGCAAACAATGTCAAGTCCCTCTTTGCCTTACAGAATGCTTTGAAATTTATCACACTAAAATCTTAATGCAAATCGTGAGAAGTGTATGTAAATTCTAGCTCTTTGTTTTTATTCTCCTTTATTGATATCAAAGGTATAGAGTTCTGCCTTTAATCACACATTTGCACAAGTTAAAAAAGAGAATATAATATATATATATATATATATATATACTATAATTACTATATATACTATATTATTATATAATATATAATATATATATATTATTATACACCCTGCTATATATATATATATATATATATATAAATATATATATATTATATATATAATATATATATTAATATTATATATATATATATATTATATATATTA
>JABUQX010020744.1:35000-40469 GCA_015478945.1 Trachelipus rathkii
TATACCTGCAGATTTATCCCTTTCTTCAACTTTATCACTCTACCATTACCTCCTCCATACTAATAACCTGACCCCCAAAATACCTAATCCTTCTTGCACCATCAAACTCTCAAACATTCACTATCACCTTTTCATTCCTGCCAATGTTATGCAGATTTTCGAAGTGTTACCTCCATACTCCCCTCACATCCGTTTCATCAATTACGAAATCACCATCCCAATTCATTATTCTAAGCAGATTCTTCTTATTCTCATTCTTTACCTTTCGCGCTTACTTCCAGAAGAGCTTCCTATTCCCTTGTAGACCCATTCTTATCCTCCTTCCAAACTGGTTCATTTACCTCTTTTTTCCTCCTACATATGCCCCTTTTAGTAGTATTCCTCTTTTCCTCTTATATAATTCCAAACATCTTCTTTTGAAACTCATGTTGGCTTTTGTACATTTGAACCATGTTTCTTTTTTACTTTAAACCGATTGCATCACCTCTTCATTCTACCACTCACTGTTAACATTCTTATTTCCTACTTTAGCATATCCACATACATCTTTTGCACTGCTAACAACCGCTTCCTTCATTTGCTTCTAGAATTGGTCAGTTTCATCTTGTTCACACTCAACTGATTTACTTGCGAGCGCTCTTAAATACTTATCCTTACTACCTTGTTCACTTAACTTCTCATTCTTAATTCTACCCACTTCCTTCCTTATCACCTTCCTCTCTATCCAAGCCCCACTAACTTAATTTTACATAAACAACATATTGACCGATAATCCATTCTAATACAGACCTCATGATTTTAACATCCACACATACTTCAAAATCTCCTTCTTCACCAACACAAAATCAATCATACTTTTTACTTCGATATCATCTTTTACCTACACCAACTTTAGTATACTTATGAATACTCTTGTGTTTAAGGAAGTATTACTCACACACATACCTCTCTCCTCACAGAAAACATCAACTTCCTACCATTCTCATTTCCTCCCGATACCCCAAAGCCACCTGTTATACCATCCCTTTTTTGATTACTTATCCAACCATTTAGGTCACCCAACTTAATCAATCTGAAGCTCCTACTCACTCCATCCAAAACATCATTCAGATTATCCCAGAAAATCGCACTCTTCAACATTATCCTCAGATGGACCATTTGTCACAACCACACAAACTTTGACCTTTTCAAACTTAAATTTAACATTAGAATTCTAGTACTCACACACGCAAAATTTACCATAGCTCTATACCACAAGTCACTCATCAGAATTGCAACTCCTCTCCCCCTCTCATTCCTTTCCACACCAGCACAAACACACTTCACACCACACCACTCATTTTCACCGTTTCCTTTCATCTTTGTTTCAGTCACAGTGAGCAAATCAAATTTGCCTTTTGTAAATACACCTATCAAATTCTCCTCCTCTTCTCAACATTTATTCCTCTGACATTCCATGTACCCATACGATTCATACACTTTCGCTGTAAAATTGAAGGCCGCTTACGGCAATAACGATCTTCTCCGAGGCATGCATTAGCATTCCTGGCAAAAGATAAGTGGTAGTGGGCAGCCAACCCAACTACCACTGTCTCTTAGTCGCCTTCTACTACACGCAGGACATACGATGTGGGCAATTCTTTCTCCCCCACACATAGGGATATAAGAGATAGGGATGTCTGTAAGATGTTGTTTAGAAGAGGGGTGTGGATATAAGTATGTGTATATGATATGTGGTTAAAGGTTGTATCTGTAAGATGTCTGGAGGATGAGTTTGTATATGAACGCAAAAGAGAAAGGTGAACCATTAGGCACTGGAATACATACCATATGCAAAATGGGAGGTACTTTCATCTCTGCGAGTATGCATATACTCTATCTCTATAATTATTATTATTATTATTATTATTATTATTATTATTATTATTATTATTATCATTATCTTATCATTTATCATCATTATCATTATCATTATATTATCATTATCATTATCATTATTATTATTATTATTATTATTATTATTATTATTATTATTATTATATTATTCCTCAGATTGGGGGTGAGATACACAGCATACACCGGAAACAAAAAAGTAGTAGAAGAACATGACGCAAGTCAAAAAGAAGCCCCTCCCACTTACCATCCCCACCATACCCTCAGGTGAGAACTTGTTGCGGTCAGAAAAATCTACCCTAGGGCTTCACAAAGCTACAACAGATCCTCACTGTGGTATCTTATCAATGTTGATCCATTGGGCAAGGCTCACAACCATACCCTCTCGCATGACCTTTCCATTCACTCCTATTATGCACCTTTCTTCTCAACTTGCATTCCTTTTCTTCAGACATTCCTTTACTGACTTAATCCACTTTTTCTTTGGTATCTCAGTCAGTCGATTCCCAGCACACTTACCACTATGCATCTGCTTAACCACCCGACTATCATCCATCCTTTCCATATGACCAAACCATCTCGATGTTCTCGGCTTATTCTTTCATTTACGCATTTCTTCACACCACACAACTCCTTAATGCGTTCATTCCTCATTTTATCAATTCTTCTCACACCTAACACGCCCCTAAGATTGTCCATCTGAACACTTTGTACCTTAGATCTACACCTCTTATTCCATACCATAGTTTGGCAACTATGCATTAACACTGGATAACATACACATACTCATGCAAATGTGTATGTGTATGTCTTATTCCCTTTACATCCACCAAGGATTTAATTGCACCAGCCATCTTCCTGCCGTTCACAACTTTCCTACTACACTCTGTATCATCCATTCCCTTTTCATCCAGCATATATCCTAACTCACATACTTGTTCCAATTGCTCACCATCTAAATTAACTTTACACTGCAGGTTCTCCTCACTCACTACCATAACCTTACTGTTATCTACATTTACTTTCAAATCCCTCCTTTTACACACCCTACTAAATCCCTCTACCAATCCTCTCAAACTCTCTTCAGATTCGCCACACAAAGGACATCAAATGAATTAACTTTTGTTAGAAAACCAATATGTACAGATTCACAAAAGGTTCAAGCAAGAATGTTTTGTAAATTAAAAGTCTAAAGAATTATTAATACAAATTTAATGTCATATTTCTGATTACTATAAAATAATGCAGCTAATAAAAATCTTTTTGATTAAGTCTTGTTGAGAAATTATATAGCGCTTTTGATTAAACCTCCCTCGAAAAGTTCATAAATTAATTAATTAATAATAAGTAATATTAAACCTCGAAAAATTGAATTGCAGTCAGCAAAGGACAAAGAAGTGTAGATGTAGCAATTCGCTTTGTTCTTGTCTACCATGCTCATATCAATCTTAAGTCAGGGTCTGGTTTTTAACAACTTACCAAAGACTTTTATGTTGGTTCGAATTATCTTGATATAAGTTTAAATTCTTTAGTACTAAAATATTATTTTCATTATTTGAAAACTTAGCAGTAGCAGGTATGAATGAAAAAGAATCTCGTTACTCAACTTTGCAATTATTTCATTAATTTTATATGTTAAAAAAATGTTGATAGGCCTTTATCTGCTCTCATTGGCAAAGATATAGAAAGTGTAAAATTAGCTTTTTTGGTGTGGTTTTGATATAAATATATGAGAACTGTATATTGTATTTAGTTATACCATAAAATCAGGGATGGCAATTTTAGTGATTTTTTTGATTTTTTTTAAAAAAATCAATTTGTGATTTTTTTAATTTTTTTTATTTTTTTATATTTTTTCAGATTCGTAACGTCACGCGATATATATATTTTTAATTGCAAAATTTATCTTTTGAATCGAAATTACGAATCAAAAAAAAAAATATCAAAAAAATCAAAAAAATCACAAATTGATTTTTTTTAAAAAAATCAAAAAAATCACAAAAAATGCCATCCCTGCCATAAATACAGTACTATAAGACTAGAATTTCATTTGAGATTAATTCAATTTATTTGAAAGCACAACCTATGAAACCAGCCATTTTAAAACCATCTGTCACAGACATTACACATAAGACTTTGAGAAAGATGAATTTTATTTTAAAACTTATGTTGAAATATTATGGGCGTTGTATTTCCGTTTGGAAGTGCTTTTTAAACCATTATTGGGGGAAAAGACAAAAATAGAAGCAATAAAAATAAATTTAAAGGAGTAAATTAGAGGGCAGTGGAAGAAAAACCGTAGATCAAAATAATGATGCTTACCTTACACCTAAAGTAAGCAATATTCCCCAATTATTGTCTGAGGTTGCTAGAAATTATGAGATTTTGAACATTTGCTCCTACTCAACTGCCGTCACTGCTCGAAAGCCTAAGAATGATTAGGTGGTGTAAGGACAAAGAAGAGAGTGCCTATATAGATATCAGTGTAATAGCACTAACACACAAATAAAAGAAAGAGGTACATACCCAGGTATAGACTCATATGATTTAATGATTCAGAACTTACAAATGACACACCCAAACGTAGAAAGATAAAAATGACAAGCATGAAATGGATATTTATATGAATTTAATAAATAAATTATTTCTTTAAGGATAATGTATTTACATGTGATTTTACAAATTGAGCTTTTCACTCACACACTCATTCCATCATACACGCCTCTTTTCCAGCTTTATTATATTCAAACACACCATAATATCTCATGATAATATTTAAACCTAATTCTACCTTAAGAGTATACAATTTACACATAGTATAAATTTGAATCGACAATTTAAATTGATTAATATACACTCAATTCCCTTAGTTGTAAAAACTTAGACTGATTAGTTCTTTTTATGGTTATTAGAAGTCTAACACTTGTATATATTTATATAGCTCCACTAGATATATATATATCTGATTTTTGATGGTCTTTGATTATAAATATGGCTTCTCATTAATTTTTTACTTTACACTAGGTCATGCTAAAAATTCAGGGGTTAAACTTTCAAATCTTGGAATAAGGCATCTCAAATTGGGGAATTATTGTCAGTATGAAGTTTGACTCGAGTATGATACCCTGCCACCACTTCTGGGACACTGCGTATGTAAAGTTCCTATACTAGCTTTCCTAGAAAATGATAAGTTTTGTAAGTTATTGACACCCACATGGGCATATATTATATATATATATATAATAATATATATATATATATATATTTATATATTATAATATATATTATATATATATAATATATATATATATATATATATATTATATATTATTATTATATATATTATATATATATATTATATATATATATATATATATAATATATTATATATATTATATATATATTAATATATTATAATTATTATATATATATATATATATTATATATATAATATATAATAATATATATATATATATTATATAATATATATTTATATATTATTATATTATATATATATATATAATATATTAATATATATATATATATTATATATATATATACATCACTACCTACTCT
>JABUQX010020745.1:0-22500 GCA_015478945.1 Trachelipus rathkii
TTTATCTTATACGACCTCTATCACATATAAATGCTCCTTGTTCTTACACCAATCGTCTCTCAGTAACTAGAAGCACTTTCAACCAAAAATACCAGCATATCTCTTTCTTCCAACATCACTCGTCAATAAGGTTCTCTTTGCAATTGATTTACAGTTCCCCATTATCTTCTCCCTCTTTCCTTATATAAGGGTAATGCTCTCATACAATCATTCGTATATATACCTCTCCATAAACTCTTTGTTACACAACTTCCAATCCAATTAATTCACAATCTTTCTCCTTGCTTTTGATTCATGGGAATTCATTACATGATCAGGTAATTCTCTATACATTGTACCTGTTACCATTCTTCACGTTCTCACTCTACCTTATTACCTTCTCCCACAGCTGCTAATGTATCCTATCATCCCTCCCAAAAATGCCTTGATTTCTTAGCCTCCACCACGTGTGAACCCAAACAATTCACTCGTCCCATCATATTCAAATGCACTGCCAATGTTATTGCCCCGATTTACGAAGTGTTCCTTCCACACTCCCCTCACATCCATTATATCAGTCACGAAAGTTTCTTTCTGACCTAGGTCGATTGTCTATATGAATATATAAATAATATATATGTAATATAATCTTTATTACATATAATATATATATAGTATTATTCAGTGTATATTATTATATAGCTAAACTATATGTATAAAACTTTCAATGTTTGGAGTTCACTCCACACGGGTGAACCCCCTAACCAAACTTTACCTAACCATAGACTTAAAATCTTTAAAAGAAACAGTACAATGATCTTATGGGACAAAGAATTGTAGTTGCCATAAAACACTGCCTCTTTAATGACAGTTTTTCTTAAAGTAAAAAAATAATAATTATTTAAAATTAATAAATAATCAAACAGATCTTATGGATAATTCCTTGCTACAGCTTCCAGGACAAATGTTCAAATCTCTCATCTTTAGGATGAAATTTTCTTTGCCACATAAAATGATGGCAAATAGCCATGCATTGAGTTACAATTAAAAATTAAAACTTTCCTCCTATTTCGTAATTTCACATTCTTTTCCCATCCACTTTTTTCACAAATCTTTTCATTTATCTATCAAACGAAAATGTTGCATACTATACTTAAACACTAGTAAAATCATTTTTCTACAACAATATGTTCATACTCTGGACCGGTGATTGACCAGAAAGTTGTTCACAAATAAATAATGTGAAAATTAAATTACTCTTGCGAGTTCTAATAACCTGCTCAGTCTATTAGTAGTCTAAACCAATTTATTGGCGGTAATCGGTTGTAATATATATAGTTTATTTATAATATTTTATATTTATTTTTTGTATAGTTATTATTATTATATATAAATAAAGATAACTATAAATAATATATATATATATATTATACTTATATATATAATATTAGATGATTTCATTATTATTTTTACTTATTTGTTACACATTATAGATCATCTATCCCTTTCATGAAGAACGTCTCTCAATAACTGCTCATAGAATCGACATATAAGCGTGTTTACATAATTTATATCTAAAATTAATAATTTATTTGGAAAAGAGTATAACAATGTCTTAGATTAATTCAACCATATATTGGGTGTGTCCTCGATTATGTCCCTAAATTATTCCTTCACAGTTAAATATATCGATTTGTGAGAGGTCTAAGCGAATCTTAAGTTCGAAATAATAATTCCATTTTATTCTTATTTGATATATCATTTCCCCTTGCTCTCTTTTCGGCAGTCTCTTCGTGCTTTCATTCCAGAAAGTCTCCCTATTCCCTTGTAAGTTCCTCATGCTTCCTCTCGGCAGGACTGTCCATTTACTATTTCTTTTACTTTCCCTACTTATGCACGTATGCATCTTTTTGCTTCCTTTTCCTCCTATTTTATATATATATATATATATATTATATATATATTATAATATAATATATATATATATATATATATATATATATATATATATAATATTATTATTATATAGTATTATATATACTATATATATATATTCCACCTTTCTTTTGAGAGTCATAATTGAATTTTGACACATTCGATCCCCCCCCCCCCCCACCTGTTCTCTTTTTTCTTTGTTTAACGTAAGCATCATGTCTTCAATCCTCAACCTAATCACTATTGCCTTTACAAGTCCTATCACATATCTCATTTTCCTTATTAATCTTGATTCACTTATACTTCTCATTTTTGAATTTTCTTCTCCATATTTTCTCTAAACTTACTTCCTTATCTCATACCTCCCATCCATGCCCTCACCTAACTTTTAATCTTACATCAAACAACATAGTGATCTGATATTATCCATCATACATACCAGTAAATTTTTCTGCCTCTAGCATCTTTCGTCACATTATTTCAAATCTTTCTCATCCTTATGAATCAACACAAAACAATCAGTACATTTCATATTGTTTGATACTGTATCGCCACTACCCAAACTCTCTCGTATTATACTATTAAATTTACTCTATGATACTCGTAGATATATACTATTCACAAACCCGTCTTCTCGCAGAAATCACCTTCCTACCATTCTCATTTTCTCCAGCAACCCCAAAGTAGTGCCAGATATACCATACCTTTTTTCGATTGTATTAATATCCACTCGGTTAATATATCCCATTTCCCAACACAATCGAATCTGGGAAGGCCTTACTCACTCCATGCAAAACATCGCTCAAATGATATCCCAAAATAATAGTTACGCAATCTCCTCAACATCACTAAAATAGAAATGGACCATTAATTTTACTAACCACTAACACTTTAACCTTACCTCTCTAAACTTAAATTTATAAATATACACTAAAGATGAAAATATTTCTTCAAATCTATTGCATGCTCTGTGCCATAAGTCATTCATCAGAATCGCAACTCCTTCTCTCTCTTTCCCTCTCATTCCTCTCCACTCCAGCACACAGGCATTTTATCCCACACAATTAGTCTTCACCACTTCCTTTCATCTTTGTTTCAATAACAGTAAGCAAATCAAATTTGCCCTTCTAAATACATACATCATCTCTCTCCTCTTCTCCTCACCATTTATTCATCTAACATTTCATGTATCCATGGGATTCAAACAATTCCGATGGAAGATAGATACAAGGTCGTTTACGGCGACCTACGACCAGGTGCGAGTGCATGCATAAGCATTCCTAGGGCTATAAATATGTAGGTAACTGTTTTCTGTTAGTTTATGGTAGTCCTCCATAATTTGACGCCCAACTAAGCTCTTACTAGTCGCTCCTCCATTAAACCATTCAACATCCTCATACGACACGCAGACCATACTCAGTAGGAATTTTTCCCCCTACACACAGGGATATATGAAAAAAAGTTTTTGTTCCGTCACTGATGTTATACGTTATTTCTCATTTTAGTTCGGTCTCAGTATATTCGTGATTACCGCGTTTGTGGTCTTACTCTCCTGTGTGAGAACGTCACTTGAGGATTACGCGTTCATGAGCTGCTGTATATACCTATATTGGACCCAAACTGGAGATGTCATGGGAATGTACCCTTACACTGCACACCAAATGACTCCCCGCAATAGGAGTTCAATCTCATTACTCTTGATGGAACCAGTAATCTCTCCTCATCTCTCTACTCTCTTCTCTCTCTCTCATCTCCCTCTCTTTCTCTCTCTTCATCTCTCTCTCGTCTCTTCTCTCTCTCTTGCTCCTCTCTACAAAACCTAAACCCAAAATTGTACTTTAAAAAGCGAAGAATAATGTTTATGCTTGTTATTGGTGGTTTAGTTAACATAGGAAATAAAAAGCGTTAAAAAACGGCTAAATCTAAAAACGTTTTTTAGAAGGGTCTCTTCTATACGAGAGATGAAAATGTGCGGTTTTGAAACTCCTATTGCAACTGTCCATTTAGAATTCTCTGATTGAGTGTGTTTTTACACGCTGGCCCTGAGGCGTTTATATATATATACTCAGTATAATACTATTCAGGATATATATATAGTAATACAAAACTAGATTCATATATATGGTAGTAACTTATCTCCTGCTATAGTACTGACTGAGTATATATAGTATATATATAGTGTAAACTAATGTACTATATAAGTATATACTATACTACTAGTATAATTATATATATATAAGTAAAGTCATTTATTATATAATATCCTAATACTATAGGCCCAGCAGATGAGTGGCACGATTCGGCCTCGTTTGTCTTCTTTTCCACTCTTCTTCTTCCACTTCACCAGTTGTTATTCATGGTGTTCTTTTGAATCCGTACCTCGTATATAGGCTTCGCCTCTATACGTTCGAGGGCCGCTAAGTAATCTATAGTGCATACTTTTGGTATTTTCACCTTTCTCTTGGCTTTTATTCCGTACTTTTTAAAAGTCATATTGCAAACTTTTTATTCTTCGAAAATCTTTAAATAAAAGATCTGGTGAAAAGGACTTTAAGATATAGCAAATAGTTTACAAGAAAAGTGAGCAAATATGATTATTTACAATAAATATATACTCCAAATGTACAAGCTATACAGCATACGACCAAAAAAGACAATACCTGTTTGAATCAACTAATGTAATGGAATAAATGCAAAATAATTTCTTAAGTACATTAACACATTGAAACACACACAAATCAACTTTTTGAGAAAATTGTTTTGAATAACGAGTATAATCAATTTATTCAAATTATTATAAATAATATCACTAAATTAAATTATGGATAAGGAAAAGTAAATAGAATAATATCTATTGTAGATTTCAATGAATTGTTCTTTGAATATTGGCGTAAGAATATAGAAATCATTTTTATTCTCGTATGTATTATTAGGTTACCACATTTCTAAACATCTCCCTTTTTTCTTCCTTCTCCTCCAAGAGATGTATAAACAGTTCTAGAGACCATGTAAACAAAAAGAGCACTACAGCGTATGTAGTTATGTGGTGAGCTACGTTTAGACTCAATGCTATTCGGAAAATAAGTATGAATAATAGAAGTATTTATATATATATATAAGTTAATTTAGTATATATATATAATAAGTAAATAGTAACACAAGTACGAAAAATGATATATCACAAGGCTCCCTAAGACCTTTATATCCGAATATCATAATAACCTATAAGTAAGCTTCACGGGCATACCGCTGAATATACGAGAACCTATATACTCACTTATTAAATATTGTACATTTATCGTCTAATGTGTAGTATTTAGTAGGTGTATTACTATATATAAATCCTCCTATCATCTGGCCCAGCGTGAGGCCCACAACCATACCCTCCACATTAAACCCCTCCATTCACTCCCTTATTGCACCTCTATTCTCGCCTCTGCCAAATCTCACACTTTATCTCTCATATTCTCATTCAGACTTGCAGATCGAAATCTATAGCTGGAAAGGTGCTTTAATTATTCTATCTGGAATAATTTTGAATTGCACTGTTTTTGGGGCTTTGTTCCGACCTTTGGAACTTGAGGCTCTTCCTCGACAAAAAATATCCTCCCCTCCTACTAATGCGAAAGCAAATGGGGTTCTTCGTGACGAAGAGCTTTCGAACCCAAGCAAAGAGAACAACGTCAGTCTTGCGGATATTCCGGAAATCCAGGTTGGTCGGATTTGTTTTCCTCTTTTTCATTTGGGGGTTGTTATGATTAAATGGGTAAAAGGCAGGTGGAATATAGGTAAAGGAGAAATGGTAGCGACCATTCTTACTTGGTCTTTATTTAATTCGAGGGTTTTTTTGATATTTCCCACTCAATTATGTCTAATATTGTCACAATTTTTGCACTCTCTGATTTTCATAAGATAAGGGCGAACAATCCCGACTGCATTCCTCCAGTGGTTTTCAAAACTAAAGTGCATCTGGGTTTGAGTCCTTTCTTGGGTCTTGTGAAACTATTTTGTCTGTTTAACCTCTTAATACTTAAGGATTAGTGTGCTTATTCAACCGATGCAAAAAATATAAACGTGAACTTTAGATCTATTGTTATATATCACTATTGACATTCTTCATCCCTACATTAGCACATCTTATTTATTTCATGCAGATAAATTCATTAATACAAATACATCCTAGAATCTTGTCAGGTTAATACATGGTTAGTGCACATTGGTTGCCTAATAGTCGTATATTATGTAATTAATGAATTTGTATATTGAGTACAATACACCTTATAATCTAGTTTCAGGTAATTTAAGTATAACCCAATAAGTCTCATATTAATTATGCTTGAAAGAATAACAAAAAAATTATAACTTGTATTTTGAAATATATTTAAAATAAAATTCTCTCTTTTGTTTGGACCAAATCGGATAAAAAAAGGAATGATAATTTGGGTATTTAGTATTTTTTGGAATTTAATATCGATAATGATCAAAGAAATAGACCTAGTACTTATTTGGTAGTTTAATACAAGTACTAACATGTCTAGCGTTCGGGCTACAACGCTGTAAGCAGTGTTGTTGAAACACCGCCCTCATCCTTCATAGACCATCTGCGAAGATTTGTTCATTTTCACAAGATCTGTTTCGTAAGACCAAAATTTATTTAGAAAAAAAAAATGATTTGGACATGAAAATCATCCAGTCAAAGTTGCTTCGTTATTCTCATTTTTGCTTCGTATCATTACAAATACAACGCTAGATACATAATAATAATTAATAAATAAATTAATATCAGTAATAATAATAAATAATAATCATACATAATAATTATATAATACCTAATAATAATAATAATATAATAATAAACTAATACTATAATAATAATAATTAGAAACGCTTTGCTTTTTAGATTCGCTGGTTGTTCTAGTCATAATTATAAAACTAAAGAAGGAAACTGCCCGTGATGAAATCCTACTGCCACTTTTTCATATTTTATACATCCTGTGAATAAATACGAATATACTTCTCCATGATAACTAAATTAATATTATACTTATTAGAAATTTATTTTATATAGAAAATAATTGTAGTTGATTTCTAAATTTTTGTATAAGATATAATTTATATATACATAGTAATATATATATACATATATATATATATATTTATATATATATATTAGTGTATAATATATATGAGCCAAAATAACTTTGCTATTTCACATTATTAACGATACCTATAATTTATATACTCATTTATTAAAAGTTGTTTAAGTTAGTTGCTAACAAAGAAGTGCAAAATATTCTACTACTTTTAATCTTTTTCTATTTCATTTATTTATTTTTATTAGTTTTATTGAGCTTTTTAAACTTTCTAAGAATGTTCTAGATTTTGCTTTACATTTGTGATTATGAAGAAACTAAAAAAAAATTCATAGAAAAAGTTGTTAATTTAATTTTTTATATTTTTATTTTAAAAACATTTTTTATTTATAAAATAAACTTACTGGTCCATCATACTGAGCAATACAACACTTGTCTAACAGTAAGTTGAATAATAATTATAGTTGACTTAGTATGCTTATTACAATAGTATATATAATGTTTATATAATACGACTACGTGTTTAATCAGGTGATATAATATTTTTAAAACGTATTATATACATATATAGTCGTATTATATGTAATAACATCAAATAAATTATTTTCATATATTACCATAGTTTTACATATATATAATATATAATTTTGAAAGAACAATAAATCCTGTAATTAAAATTTATACTTTAATATATAAGTGAATTTTAAAATGAAATCTATATTGAAATATAATTATTATATATTTAATATATATAATATTATATATATATATAATATTAAAATATAAATATATAATATAATAATTATAATAATATAATATAATGATATATAATTATATATAATATATTATACTATATATATACTTATATATGCTAAATGGTTGATATGCTGTTGTTTTTATTTTTTGCTGTTATAATTTTTTTATTTATTATGTCTCCTGTTCTAATTATTATATTCATATATTCTATATATTAATATATATATATATTATAATATATATAAGACTATATATATATATTATATATATTATTATATATATTATATATTTGATTAAGATATTCTTGTTGTAAGTTATCAATTATTTAGATGTTGCTATAATTCTTATTGCTGTATATATTCTCATTATAGTATATTTATTATAGTAGTAGTACTATTAGTATATATATAAAAATATACAGTAGTTATTATATATACTAATATTATATATATTATTATATCCATATATATAATAAATATTAATATATACCGTATTATATATATATATCTAGTTTAGTAGTATTATTTATATATATATAATACGTAATATATAATTTATATATTATATTATATTACCTTATATATATATATAATAATATATATATATCTATAATTATATTATTGTTATGGTTGTTTGCTGTTGCAGATAAGACGTACTAAGAGTCATAAGCCCCCCACCGCCAGATGCGAAATTGGGGCCCCCCTTATGGACATCCTACTAATATATATAGATATATAATATAGGCTATTTATATATTTATATATATTAATATTTATATTAATATATATATTAATATTAACTAATCTATATTATATTTAATATACTTCCTTCTACACTATAATATATTTGGCTTACTTATTGTACTCATATTTATCGTATATTATACCCTTTTTATTGGAGACTATTTAGATATTCTGCTTACTCAACAAAGTAATACATTTTGAAAAAGTATGTAAATGAAGTTATAAACTGTTCTTATGAAATGAATTAAAACATATATTAAAAACTATTTAGACTTCTAGTACAACAGTTTAAAGGAAATTTCTCTAATAACGATCCTTCTTTAATGTTCCAGCTTCAAGTGTATATTACTATTTTACTTAAATATCTATTTCCCCCTCCCATCCTCCAAAAAATTTGTATCAATCTAGCTTATTGAATATATATATATTATGATATATATACAGTATATTACTATATATACTTTATAAGTGGACTATTTTTATTACATATTAGTGCTATAGTTATATATATTATAATACTCATCACCTATAATATAATAGTATAATATATATATATATATATATAAGTCGTAGTTTACTATAAAATATATATATATCTATTATATATTAGATTATAGAAAAAATCACAGAATGTGTTATTGATAAGAATGCTAACTTTACATATATTAAAGTTAGAAATCTGTAAAGTTACCTCTCAACTTTTTGTCAATGTTTTTGGTCATGGATGAAGCTGGTGTAAGTTTACAAAAAACGGAGTTTTTTGGTCGAATTGCATGAAGTTTATTAACACTTCTTTCAGATCAAGAAGTTCGAACATAGTATTCAGATTTTTCTCAATGTTCTCTAAGGCAATGCTTCACTTAGCCTATGTTTGTGTCATATCTGTTCTTACAAAAAAAGTTACATTTATGAAATCTGAGACATTGGGTGGAAAACGAACTGTCAGCTGTAGCAGATGTTACTGGTAACGTCAGAATACAGCTAACTGCGCATGTACACAACGTCTGGTAAGCTACTTTGCTAAGCAGCTGTTGTATAAATAATAAAAAAGTTTTGATAAATCTTTAACTGAGAATAAACCTATTGTAACTCCTGAGTCAATCATTAATGCTTTAGATGATGCACTCTCATTAGGAAATTCATAAACGAAAGATAAATCTAAAATGCGTAGTTTTCTCAACTCTCAGTTTTGTAGCCTTTTCTACATGCAACTTTTTCCTTGTTCGATAGCTCTTAGCTATTGCTGCTCTTGGGACGCAAGAAATGCAAAATAACTCTAATTAATTGCCAATTAGGTAGAAACGAATAGTTCTCTCGCTTCATTTAAGAATATATACAACCGAGATTTATTGAAAAATATATATTCTATAGGCCTATTCAATGGCTGTACTTCAGTCTATTTCATAGATAAAAGCTTTCATCAAAATACCTATAAGTCTCCCCAAACATTTCTACGTCTTGCATCAAGTCCAGATTTTTGTCATTTACAATGTTCCTAATGAATGTAGCTAATTCTCCGTCATGTTTCTCTCACTCATCTTCAAATTTGTGTTCTTCGCTACACATAGTCGTTGCATTTTGCTCTGTCTAAACAGGTTTTAGTCGATTGCAACATCGATTTGGTCTTATGAGACTTTGTCTATTATTATTTTGAGACAACAAATTCGATGTTTCTTTCCTAATACTTTATCTTATTGAACCACACGCACAGGAATAAATGCACAAAATTTTATACGCTGCATTTCTGAGCACCAAGAGGCTCTCGCTTTCTTTCACTTACTTCTTAGCTGCATTCAACTATCCTTGAGATAAGAACTGCCGCCATAAATACTTTTGAAGTATTGTTTTATGACTAGTAGAGTAATCTATCATTGTTACGACCATCTTGAATAGTTGCGGACACAATTTTTTATAGCTCTCGTTTTTGTTTGAGCATTCGTATATGTGTTGAACAGCCTGTTAATTCTCTGGCCACCGGAGCTAATGTACTAGTACAGGTGAAAAACACATACACTTTTTCCAGTTTGTCATAACAAGTTTTGACAAGTCATTATATCTTTTAACAGAATCATTAAGAGATGAAACTTTATATTATGTGCTGCACAATGAATGTATCTGCATTTGGAACAATCTCAAAATTCAGTATCCGGTATCCTATGAAATATTCCTCAGTGCACGACACATTTCAATAACGGAGCAGAGGTAAAGGAGAGTTTTCGCTAATTTAATGTTCTTGAATTCTAATTTTTTGAAACGTAAATAAGTATCATGCACGTGGTTTTTTATGTTATAAAAACCACAAATTTTCTAGGGGAGTGCACATATTATTCTTAAGAGCTCACGCTCCCAATTTTCACTCCCTCTAAAAATGATCATAAAAATTGGAATTTTTCAGCCGATTTTGACTATAAACACAAAACTGTAGCTTTTTTTTTTGGTTTTTTTTTTTTGCCCTCTTAAAACGTTGTATTTCGGGTGTTTTTCTTTGACTATAGTTCATTCTTTCAGAATTTTTAAATTTTTCAAAACCCATGTTTGACATTTTTTGTATCAACGTCCAGAATTTTTTTCGAAATGACTTCAAACTTGGAAATATGCATAGATAGGTTCATTACCTACAAATGTCGATGGGGATTTTTTCGATTTTTTTGAGTTTTGTGCTCAGCGTTTGTCCAATTTCCAAACTTACTTATTTTTTGGATTTGAAATGAAAAATACGTGTTTAATTGTTTTCCATGTTCGGGCGAAGTGGATGAAATTTTCCAGGCATATGTAGTCAGGAGAGGTGCCTTTTTTACTTAGATTAATTTTTGTATATACAATAGTTTGTGATTTGTTCTTGGAACCAAATTTAAAAAAAAAAAAATAAAATAAATTTTTCTTAAAATTTTTTTTCGAGTATAAAAAATATCTAGTAAAAAAATCGATTTTCGCCCGACTATACAAGCCCTTGAAAATTTGATGTTGATCGGCTCTAGAGTAGAAAAAAAACAATGTCAATTTTCACTTTTCCAAAAAAATTCAAATGTTTGAAAGTGAAATATTGGGAATGGTTTTTTTTTATACTTGTCAAATAAAACATCAATTTTCAAGGCTTGTATATTCGGGCAAGATATATTCTTTTACTTATATATATTATATATATTATATAAAGTATAGTGAATATAATATATATATATAACTAAGTATATATTCTAGTATAGTGGCTGCTGATAAAAATAATAGTATAGATATTATGTTATTGAGACTCTTAAGCTTATATAAACATTATGTTCGTTTTCATAATTTTCATTTGTTTGCTCTTCGCAATTGGGCCCTTTTACCTGGCGGGCCCCCCCCGCACGCAGGAGTCTGCGGGCGGGTATGTACGTCTATGTGCGTGTTTGTTGATATTTTTGTTTGTTCGTTTTGTTGTTACTTGCTGTCATTTATACTCAATTATATAATGTTATGTATTTTGCTCTATCTCAAAAATATATCTCTATATAATACTTATATAATATATAATATTATATATATATATAGAGATATAGTGCATGATATACTATATTACTTTTATACATGATGATATATAATATAGATTATATATATATATATATTTATATATTAATTTATGGTTGTTAGTTGTTGTTGTTTAATTATTTTTGTTGTTGTTTTTGTTCTTTAATATACATATATATAAGTAACAATTGTAGTATATGTTAATTGCTCGTATTATATTATATATATATATATATATATAATATAGGATATATAATTATATATGAATAAATAAAACTCTCCTATATTCTCTACTATCTTTGTGTATACTATATTAAATTTATATATACTCTCTTTATTATATATTACTCATATATAATATCATAATATATCATAAAAAATATATATTACTTTTGTTAGTCAACATTACGTTGAAATGTTTTGTTGTTGCTATGGTAATTGGTTGTTGCTGTTGTTAATATTATTATTATTCTTGTTTTTGTTCTCTTTGTTGTATTTTTGTCTTTTGTGTGTGTATTGATAGTTTTATTCTGCATATATTATGATTATTATTATTTTATTTTATATTCATTATTATTAAATTATATTCCTTATTATTCTATTTATATTATCCTTTTACTGTATTTTTATTATTATTTTAATTATTAATTATTTTATCATTATGATTATTATTATTATTATTTTATTGATTTATTCTCTGATAGCTATTATTATTTTATTATTAATTAATCTATTCCTTTATTATTATTTGGAAATTATATATTTGATTACTCTATTATTATTATTATTCTAATATTCAGTTTCTTTAGTCTTCCTTTTTATCTATTTATATATTTTACTTATATAACTATTTCCTCATAATGGATGTATTTCTAGTACACTTTAACGCTCGCTCATGGGTGTCTTACTTCGATAACATCTACTCTCATTGACTACTCTTGTCTTCATACGTGTTCTATTGGTAATAGATACCAAATGTGTCTTTTCTCGATTTATTTGAGTGCTTTGTTAGTCACCTTACTCTGACGGCTCGCCAAAAGTAGTGCTGGCACGCGCCAAATTACTGTGTCCGAGTCAGAGAATCAAATATTAGACCAAAGAACATCTCTTAATTATATTTATAATATAATCGATTATATATATATATATAGCATCTATATATATATACTCCTTGTATTATATATTCGTAACTATATACTGATTAAAGAAATTTAGCAACTTTTATAATATGGATAATTAATATACTACTTTATATATAATACAATATATATATACTATATACAAATGTAATTTAATTTTTTTATATATACTATACTATAATATACTAATTCTTCTCTCTCTCTCGCGCGCTCGCTCGCTCTCGCTCTCTCTCTGATTCACAACACAACACACACACACATATATTATATATTTGATAGTTTATAATTTATATTACATAAAAAATATTTAGGGAAAATCACCAACGGCTTAGCAAGCTATATATATATATATTATATTATATATACGCATAAATATATGTTCAACCTCTCGATTATCTACCGAATAGAGGGTAGTACGCTCTGTATCCATTATATATTGAGGGAGTCGCTTGGATGGAACAAAATAGACAATTTATATTACTTGAGTAATTCAGAAATGGTTAGTACAAACTATATAAGACCGCCTCTGTAATCTGTACAATTGCTTTATTTCTGTTCCACACATAAAATTATACTCTTTTCTGACGACGTACTCTAAACTACAATTGACTAATGACTTATCTCAACTACTACTAATTATATTTTTCTACTGGTAATCTACTAGAATCTCTATTATTACTATTATCATTTTATACTTTAGTATATATATATTAATTCTACTTATTAGATATTACAACTTTTATACAATATATATTATATATATAATATATATACTTATTATTATTGGCGACGACGGTCATAGTTAAGTAGGAGGGTAGATGGTGTAGAGAGTGACGAAAGTTATGCAAGAATGGTTAAACTGCAGGTAATAGTGATGAAAATCTACTGTATGAATATGTAATCTCAAGAACAGTGAGGGCAACATGGTAGATTGTAAATGGTATTTTATAGCTGGTTGTTCTTTGTAACAAAGCTTCTTATTGAAGGTATAGTTCCAAGATTGGAGGAGAGCAGTTCTGCCTATGTATCTTTAGGGATCTAATGGTTAAGGTGGAAGGAAAGGTCGTAGTGTATGAATTAATAGAGGAATTAGTTTTTCTGATTGTGTGTTAGGGAGATATATGCTTGTGGAGTTGTCAAAAGAGGCGTCAAGTTACTGAGGGACTGATTGGGAAGAACAAAGTGCGTTTAGGAAGTGTTAGAGGATGTGTAGATCAAATTTTATAATTTGAAACAAAAATGATTAAAAAATGAGAGGAAGAAGAATAAATTGTATGTCAGGTGTTAGTCATATATGAAAAGGCGTATGATAGGATTGTTAGGGAAGCTCTATGGCAGGTGTTAGTGACATATGGTGTTTGGCGGTGGTTAGGACTTCTGAATGGAAACATCAAAAGGATGAACGACAATAGTGAAACGTGTGTAAGAATAAATGAACTGAAGGTGATGGCTTAATAATTAATAGAGGAGTGAGGAAGGGATTGTGTTATGTCTCTTGGTTATTTTCAATATGTATATGGAAGGGGTTATGAAACGAATTAGAGGTGGGAAGGTGGGATGGGAAGTGGTGTCGTTGTGAATGACAGAGATGGAAGATATGTGAAGGGGTGCCATACTATTTTCTTATGGCGATATTGAGTGGTTTATGTGCGTGTTGGCGAATTCGAAAGATACTTTGAGAAGGATTGGTTAAGGAGTTGGTCAGAGTGTGTAAAAAGGAGGGGTTGAATGTAAACGTTTTCAAAGTAAGGTTATGGTTGTGAGTTTTTTTTTTTTTTTTTTTTTTTACAGAGATAAACATCTTTCCAACTCTCTACGGCTCGAGAGCCCTATTTCTACACGGTAGGACGCGCTTTATTCCTACTCTCATGTACCGGCAGTGAGCTCGGCAGCTACTTATGAAAGTACCCTTCTACTATGCATGTGAGAACAGCTCACATTCTTCCACACTCCTCGCAGATGGAACCTGGGCCCCATCGGATATTGTTTGTGCGAATATCGTGCTCGACACGTGAGCTATCGGGCGCTTTTATAATAAATAAATCATAAAATATATAAAAAAATATCATTAAAAGATGTGGAATACAATAGCATAAATATATATGATATATTCATTCAGTTCATTTTACTCCCTCATCTTCTATCTCAGCTATTATCCGCGGATCTGTCTATTTCGACTTGGTTTACGCACATCACTACATCAATTATTATTATTGTGATCTTCCTCTCGTCATCACGTTCCATTCACTTAACTTATCTCCTCATCATTTTTACTATCATTACCATCACTGCCACCATCACTATCATTACCATTATTAAAATTAGCACCACTATATCTACTTTGACTCATTCATTATTATCATTATTAAATTATTATTAGTTATTTTGTTATTTATTATTATGTTAATTCTATTCTTTTATTTGTCTGTCTATATAATTATTATTATTATTATTATTTTATCACTATATATATTATTTCACTATTCATAAATCAGCCATAAATATTAATAACACTATCACCAATAATAATAATAGTCACAATTAAATTAATGCCCAGTAAATCGTATCTGTTCCTTATTCCTTCTCTCCAGCAACTAGCTGACATTGGAATAATGGAAACAGATGTGACAAAAGAATGGTTCCCAGCCACCTTGAATCATGTAATAAATCACTCACTTCATTAGCTTTTTGGACTGCTCACGTTATTATATCAATCAGTCTAACTGTGACCAATTCCTTCTCCGACCTCACAGTGAAGTGTAGCTTTCAAAATAAGTTTTTATTCAAACAAAAATTAATCAAAAGAAAGTACTTTCGATTTTCTTGGCTTCACGTGTTATTATGAGTGAGGCAGTCCTCGGTATGAGATGTTGGATGGGTTGACACCTGGAAACACAGTGGTCTTGAGTTTATCATTATTTATTCAGGACTTAGTTTATGTACGAAATTGTATAGGGACACGTTAATGTTGCCGTTAGTAGTCAGTAGGTATAAAGTGGTGAATGGCAGATAAGGTTGGCTGCTGCAATTAATCCGTTGGTGGATATAAAAGGACTAGGTCTTGAATACGCTAGGGTCTTACATGAGAGGGATTTTCGGTATGTTGTTTACCTCTCGCTCGGTCGATACTGAGATAAGTGAGGAACTTATGGTCCTGAACTATGAGGTATAGATCTAAGAGTGCTCAGATGGTCAGTCAGGGAACCCTCTCTAGCAGGAGGGCTGGTGTTTGGTTGTAGAAGACTGTAATAAAATGAGGTTGAATACAGACTCTCTATTGGAGAGTTGTGTTGTGTTTGTGTAAGAAAAAGGGGTTAACTGATAAGATAAATCGAAAAAGTACTCTATTGAAACTGTTCTGTATAGTAGATGTCTCGCGCCTCATGGATGTTCAGTCGAGATGGTACAGGAACACATAGTTCGTGGTGCCAGACCTGCTATGTGTGGTCCATATCTGCATGCTGGCTTTCTTAAAACAAACAGAAAAGTCTGAGAATCGCGCCTGCGTTAAGGAATCTGCTCTTAGATGAGATAAGCAGGGAATGTGAGTTGACATACCATAAGGCTCCATAATTAGGATGTGAAGTGGCTGAGAAACATAAACATGGTCATTAACCAGGTTATAGTTGAGGGGTAATGGTTCTGGCCCCACCTGGGGCAGGGATTTGAACCCATTAACATTGGCGACATACTTTACGGATAAATCCCTTGGGGTCCCATGACTCTATAGGGAGGATAATTAATTCAATTTTAAACAGTTCCCTAATTTGTATAAAAATGCAGTAAGGCTGGGCTTCTTTTCGACTTGCTTATATTCTACTATTTTTTGTTTCCGGTGCATGAGATGCACCTTTCCCCCCAGTCAATGGGGAGAGAAGGTGGGTGAGATTGATGATATATATATATATTAATATTATTATATATATATATATACATATGTAGTTAATATAAATATTCTGTAATAATATTTATATGCCTATATATATATGTATATATATGTAGTTGTGTGTGTGTGTTGTGTGTGATGTAGGTTGTTTTGTGGAAGGGTTGATGAGATTTGAAATGATCAGAACCATCACCCTTGAAATTTAGGAATATTATTATTTTAATTAAAAATATAAATATGCTAAACACAACATAAATGTTTAATATTATGCGGTATATATATAGAATATAATATATATATATATATATATTATATATATAATATATATTAATATATTATATATATATATAATATTATATAATATATTATATATTTATATATATATTATATATATATAAATATTATATATATATATATATATATAATATTTCCGGTATAATATAAATTAGGTTTTTTTATTTCATAGTTATAATATATAATATATATATATATATTATATATATATTATATATATATATATATATATTATATATATATATTATATATTATATTATATTATAGTGTATATATATATGTAGATGAAGATTTATATTGGTGAATTTATTTAATATTTAAAAATTTATTCTGAAAATAGTCATTGACGGTAAAAAAATATAAAAATGGGTTAAAATTAAGAATTATATATAAAATTAAAAAAAGAAAAATACTTTATATTTAAATACTTAAAGAGAAAAATACTTTATATTTAAATACTAATTTTTTTTAGAGTCTCTTGGATAGAAAGTTAGAAATTATATTACTTACAAAAATTATGCCGTAATCGTAAAATCTATAAAATCTATAACTCTACATACTACTACAACTACTCACTCTACATATACCTTACTAGCTGACTAACTAATCCTACTATGAGTTACATCGCTTCAATTATTCTCTACTTATAACTATTCATGCTTATCACTGATCGATTACTTATTAGCGGTTTTTATTACTACTATCACTATGGTTAGAACTACAGTTACTTTGATACTTCTCGTATTTTTACTATCATTGTTTCTTGACATTTTTTTTTGCTAATTATGTGCTTGTATAGTATTATAAATTAAGCGTTCACAAAACCAGCAGAACCTACGAGGACAATGACATGTGGTGCAACTAATTTGACTGGTGCGTGTATATTACAAGAGCTCTTCGATTTCTATTACCACTTCCATTGAATAATTTTTTTCGCCGTGTATATAATAAAAAGTTATAGATTGTCTCACGTTATCGAGATAATTTGTTATAATCATTCTCACTCACTAAAGGCAAGCCTCAAGGAATCAAACCTGAGTGATCAACTCGCCGTTCATTCAAAATATGTGTAGCATAAGTCTTTATAGAACAATTATTGGTGCTTCATATAATCTTCGGATATATAGTTTTCACGAAAAAGGAAATATAGACAATTCAGAGAGATTCGTCTGGCCCTTATGTTCATACTCTCTAATAACATCATAGTTATACTTAACCACACATCTTGATCAAGGATTCTTGGCTTAATATGAGAATTAAACGAAAGGCCTTTACGTTGATTCCAACTGCCAAGTGTCTTTCCGAGAAGGTGCACATTCTTTACATTGCTAACATACTACAGCGAAAAGACTTAATAGCTTACTAAATAAAACGTCAGCGCCAATGCTCATAATAACATTAAAGAACAAAATCAAACATTAGCACTACCCCACTACAACTCATACATAACATCCTCAACCAAACCGTGATCTATTACACATAATTGTCGCTGAGAATTCAACAAGTACTAATTGTTCTCACCATTCGTCGGAGACCTGCGAGCGGCATGTTAGGTACCTCATTCCCACTATCTCACTACTACAATTTGTGTATAGGAGTGCTATATAGTAATGGAGCAACTATATATCTTTTAAAGACATTTGCCACTGATAAAGATGGAGAAATCGTAAAAAACAGCAACTTTGCTGTTGGCTTTTATATTAAATGTTGAAAAAAAAATAAAATATTTCAAATGAATTCAAATACTCGTCTGTTATACACTGATTCATGCTCTAGATAGCACCTTTACCTATTTTCCGTGACCCATCCGTACATCATTCTCATCTTGTCACCTGACGTACATACTGTAAAATCTAGCTTCCACTCATAATCGTCCAATCCTAACCACATAAACATTACCAGGACTATATTTCTATCTCATTATCGTATCAAATTCTAATCGCATGCATATCGTGGAGATTATGGACGTCGACCCACACTCTCCTATGCAAGTCAATTTAATCCACTTCTGAAACACCGATATACTTGCAATATGTGTCTCTTTAAATATATTTGGTCACATAGAATGCTGTGGGAGTTGCCACTGCGCTTTCTAAACTGCATATTCCGCGTCTTTCATCCAAAAATTTGCATAAATGACCAAAAATTAGATCTTCAAGAGTCCTATCGCATCACATTGAGTTCTCGTTGGTTTTGGGTGCCCCGCCCCACTCGTTCACCTACCCAACGTACCTCATCTTCTGAGAACTCTCGCCCGTTCATCTGTTTTTACCTGCTGGTATTATTAAACTAAAGTTTGCTTTTAAGTCTTTCTACTCTGAATTGGCCCCACAACACTACAAACTCACCTTAGAGAACTTAGCCATTACTCTGACCTTCTGACAAACGTAGTATTTGAAACTCGCGCAAAGCATGGTGGAGGTGTTTTTACCTTCCCCTAGAATAATTCATTATTTATTTCAACCTTATATTATTTTTATTTATTGATTAATTTATTAATAAATTCTCGCCCACCTCCGTGGATAAGTGAACGTTAGCAGGAAACAAAAAAGTGTCCCCATATTAAAAATGATTTTTTAATAGCATAATTGTCATTAGAATCGTTCGTAGTCACAACATATATCTATTTTAACAATCATTTGCTCGTTCTCTAGTATATATCTAGTGACGATACTAAAAATCTTACAGATACCGAAACCTAATTATTTATCGATCCTGATATCGGACAACTTTCTATACCCATAATATAGCAACCAAAAATTTATTAAAAATTCCATTAAGCAATGGGTAATAATCAAGTTAGCAAGTTGTCAGATATGTCTAGTTAAAATTTGAACTTTCTCATACGCGGATACGGATCTCCTATATATTTTAAATATAATGCTTTAAGCAAATATAAAATATTCACTTTCAACTGAAGATGGAGTGTAACTGTGTATTTCAACTACTAAATTGTAAAGAACTGAGAAACTGGCACAATTATTTATCACCACGGTAACTTATGTATTTATTTTTTTTGCCCCCTCCTTTTGAAAAGGGCCCTGCCCGTGAGTGGTGGTATCATGCAAAATGGTGAACCCTCTTTTGGTAATTGATCCATGGGCAAATGCTGATCAATATATTAAATTGGATAATGTGCAGCTATATCTTTCCTGCTGATTTATGAGCCTTTAATTTGGTTGAGCTCCTTTGACCTATACTGGCTACAACGTCGTTAAACTATTTGTCAAAATCATATTCATAATTTCGATTTACTTTCATATCTTCATCGTTACTTGCAACAGAATCAATTTTACTATTAGTATGAACTCGCATCTGACCTTAAGAGTCTTACGTGTCCTTCAGTTTGCTTAAATTGTTTCTTTAATTAATTTTGTCCTATATGTTACGAAAGTTTTTAATGAGTTTTTTCCGACTTTCCTCAATAGAATCATTTATTTTAAAAAACAGTTTTAGAAATTGAAATTGCGGTAGAATATTGGAAACTTAATCTTATGAAAAATTTAAGTACAACGAATAATTATGTAATTAAATTTCATTTATTCGTATCTATGGATGACAAAATTAATGACCCACTGAAATACGTTAACCCTCTCTTTCATGCATTAGCCAAACAATGTTGTATCTAGTTCTAATATATACTCTCATACGCCTGCCTATATATATATATATATATATATATATATATATATATATATATATATATATATCTGGCTGATTATATAAATGGTAACTATATATATATATATATATATATATATATATATATATATATATATATAAACTTTATTTAACAAAATGTAGTAAAAACAGTCAAAATATCCAATTATTTAAAAAATAAGATCTTTGATACCACAAAAAATTACCAATACCACAAGATATCGAAATTGATGAATATTACCGATCCCCAAAAATATCTACATTGATATTTAACTTCATTCCATATATATATATTAGTGTGGTTCAAAATATTCAAACGTCTAAATATGTAGGTGCGCATTAATTTTATTGTTCCATTTGATGAAAAAACATCGCACAAAAAATTTCAAACGGATATGATAATATTTAAAACTCCATCATCGAGGTTGAAATTTTACCATACATGGACATTTCCACCAATTTAAATTGATTTTGTGACTTTTGACTCGGGATATAATTTTTATTTAACCTCTCAGTTTAAAATGATTTGAATAATAGTTATAGAACTTCTGGAAAGCTTTAAAATGGTTATAAAATGATCTCTGTGAGTGTCATAAAAGCAGAGAGATACATGGTGACTTGAATCCTTACACTAAGTTTACCTATAATACAAAATTTTAAAAAGTTGATTTTCGGATTTAATCTCAGCTTCAATGACACCTTTATTTTTAAAGAACCAAAGACGAGGATAATTGAAACAAAAAATATAAATTTAAAATTTATTTAATACCTAAATTTAAGTAGGTGTACATATGGTTTATTAAAGATTTTGATCCTGGTATGCAACAATTTACATAAATACCCAGTTACACTTTTTTTTCACCGTTGGATATATGAAAAAATACACAAGTTAAATAAAGTAAATATTAAAAATGATATATCCTTTTTAAATGTTTCCTTTCACTAAATTAAATTAAATTCACTAAATTGAAAATTACAAACTTTCGTTATTTTTTTAGTCAGATCGGTTTTTAGTCTCTGCAAAAAGTGTGGATTTCTTGGTGTTTGGAAATTGTTTCCGGTGATGTTCTACAACTTGATAGAGGTATTGTTTCTGATCTTTCTGTTTAGTTATTGAAGAATTGAAAATGGAAGCAAGGGCGATTCCTCGTTCGGCACTGTCGTTGACAACTTTAAGTGCCATTACTGCCTTTCTTGCTTCCTCGAAAGACTTAATATTCTTCCACGAATCCACATTTTCGACCTGAGACTAAAATTGCCACTCGATCTTCCTTCAGTGACCCACCAGACATATTCGGAAGTAGTTTTGAATCAAAATGAATAACTAAAGAACCCTCACACGAGAATACTTCTTTCGTATTTGAAGCATGTTGGTAACGATACTGCTCCTTCGCTCTTCGAATGCTGCTCACGGAAAGAGGAAGCTTTTCTGCTTCAGAGATATCGTAAGTTTGTGCGACCGCAGACAGAACATATGCCGCTTTTCTGTTGCTAATGTTGGTCCGATCCAAGGC
>JABUQX010020745.1:30000-42500 GCA_015478945.1 Trachelipus rathkii
GAGAGAGAGAGAGAGAGAGAGAGAGAGAGAGAGAGAAGGGAGTTTAGAGAGAGAGAGAGAGAGAGAGAGAGAGAGAGAGAGAGAGAGAGAGAGAGAGAGAGAGAGAGAGAGAGAAGCTACGTTTCATTCACCTCCTGTTAAGGATAGATTCGAAAAATTTATAAAGAACAGAGATTAAAGGGATAGGACGATAGCTGAATGGTTGACTGGGACTGCCCTTCTTCAGCAAAGGATGAATAAGTGCACGCTTCTACCAGGATGGAAAGGTTGAAGTTGATAGGCAGAACCGAAACAGTTTGCCAAAGCAGGGTGCAAGCTCAGAAGCACAGGTTTTGAGGACCACAGGAGTTATAGCTTCAGGACCATCTGTCATCTTAGTGTTAAGTTCGGAAAGAGCAGAAACAACATTTTAATATGTTGGATGAAGGCAGAGAAGAGAAACGGCTCCGGAATCGTCTGGAGTGGAATGAGAAGGAAAAGACTGAGCAAAGAATTCAGGTTAAACAGAAGTAAAGATAGCAGAACTACCGTCAGAGGTACAAGAGGATGGAGAGAGGAAGAAGCAAGGATAGTTGACATTTTAAAATATCAAAATACCATAAAGAGTATGAGGTCTCTAGAGAAACCAGAAATATTGTTTCATTTTCTACAAAGAAAGTTTTAAGGGTTTCGAAAGTTAGATTTTGTTTGGTTTCGGAATGACATGTAAGAAGCATGAGTTTCTAGATTTAAAGAGAACGGCAATTTCTAAAGGCAGCATCCCTTCGGCGAATTGTAACAGAACAAGAAAAGTTAAACAAAGGTATAGAATATATGACTTTATAAATATATATATATATATATATATATATATATATATATATATATATATATATATATATATATATATATATATATTATAATAACTATATATATATATATATATATATATATATATATATATATATATATATATATTATATATATATATATATCAACAAGATTAAATGTTTTTAAGTATTAAAAAAACAAATCTAATAAGGCTAAATAAAACTAATTAAAGATAATGAAAGAAACAAAAGAAGCGTAACTGACTTGTTTGCCTTTCATTTCATAAATAAAATACAATTCCAATCAATTCATCAAATAAAACATTACCACAGACGAAGTCAACGACATTACAATTTTATATATATATATATATATATATATATATATATATATATATATATATATATATATATATATATATATATATATATATATATATATATATACATATATATATAGCATATAACTGCTGCTACTGCTACTACTATAATAATATGCAGTGAAATTTAAAACGAAAGATAATATAATATATATATATATATATATATATATATATATATATATGATATATATATATATATATATATATATATACTGCTCTTAAATACCGTATATATATATATATATATATATATATATATATATATATATAATATAATATAATATAATCTATAATATAATATAATATAATATAATAATATAATAATATAATAATAATAATAATAATAATAATAATAATAACAATAATAATAATAATAATAATAATAATAATAATAATAATAATAATAATAATAATAATAATAATAATAATAATAATAATAATAATAATAATAATAATAATAATAATAATAATAATAATAATAATAATAAAATAGAAAGTGAATAATTAGTGAATAGATACCAAAATACTAAAAAGGAAAAAACGAAAAAAAAACCGCTGATTTCTTTTCCATAAAAGGTAATTAAATATCTTTTTAAATATCTTTTGATTCTTCCGAATTTTCAAAAGTGTTTTTCATTTTCATTTTAAATCTGTAATTACAGCCCAACTGTTCATATGTATACTCTCTCCTTTTACACACACACATACACACACGCATTACATATACGTATATATATATATATATATATATATATATATATATATATATATATATAATATATATATGTATATATATGTATCTTCTTCTTATATTCTTCTTTATTATATATATATATATATATATATATATATATATATATATATATATATATATATATATATATATATATATATATATAAATATATATATATATTAATATCTTATAAAATATATATATATATATATATATGCATATAATATAATAATATAACAACCTTATATATCTTTATATATATATATATGTGCTATATATATATATTATATATATATATAACTATTAGGCTTCTGATGCCATTCTTCTTTTTCTTACAATACGTAATAACATATACGTATATATATATATATATATATAATGCGTGGGTGTGGGTGTGTGTCTGTGAGTGAGTGTTAGAGAGAAATTAGTGAGTTACTGCGAATGGGGCAGTTGTTATGATAAAAAGAAAGAAAAATTTACTCTTTCAAAAAGAACGGAGAAATTGGTGAGAGTTACTGTGAATGGGGAAGTTGTTATGATAAAAAGAATGAAAATCTTACTCTTTCAAGAAGAGCTGGCTGCATTTGTGGAAATACCCTAGTTGCAATGCGTACTCAACACAAGGAGGGAAGAATCGCGCATTCAAAGCAAGGAGCTGGGAGGTGGAGTGGGGGTCTAAAGGCGTCTTAAGAGTTTAATTAAAGAAAAGATAAGACAATTGCAAGAAAGATCACACGAAAAGGAAACTTCCCATTATTAAATGGTGACGCGTCTTGTCGTGGCGGAGGGGCTTAATTCAACCCCAGGGATCGCTCGGTCCTGGATCTGCTACCTTCGGGAACAGTGGTCTCTGGGAAGAACTAAAATGCCGACATCTTCCAATCCACGGTGGAACAGCATACGCCAATGGATGCATGATCGGAGGGAAATTCGATTCCTAGTATGCGAACTGAGGATACCAGGATACCTCCCGTTTAAATCTAGCCTTCTCGCAGGAATACGAGACCCTGCTGCGGATGGCCGTATAACACCTCGATTTATCAATGACTTACGGAAATTGACAAAAAAAAATTACAAGAGAGCAACTCCTTAAGAGCGCCAAGCATAGAGGCCTCTAGGCCTCCACTCGAACTCTCTGAAACCCCAACTGAAAAGAGCCTCACAATCCCTGTCAGGAGAGCTGAAGAGGAACCCAATCTGTCCGATATACCTACTTTGGGAGATGTATCAACCGACATTGAGAAGTCCGTTCAAAGGCACCGTCTAACACCGGAGCGGCCGAGAGAAGGTACAAGTGGCCAATAAAGAACGGGCACGATTCTTCAGAGGCCCGAAAGTTGGCTCTTGTGCCTATAGGCCATCCTCCTGCAGGAAAAAAAAGGGCGCGGCATAGCCAATCTACTATAGAAGGGGCTCCAAAGAGACCCAGAGTTGGGAGCAGTGTGGAGGAGCGCAAGCACCTACACTGCTCCTTGTAATAATTCGAATGGAGTAAAAATAGGAATAGTCTCCAAAGACTATCCAGAAGAGATCTTGTCATTGGATCAATTAAGTCCATACAAGAATAAATTTTGAATAATTGTTGGGTTAGATGGCTGTACCACATTTGAGGACAGTAGAGGGAAATGAAATCCCTCGGCCTATAGTGCTATTTGGTCTCTTCTCAAGCTGTGCAAAGGACAAGAATGATAGAATTCTTGTCTTTGTCAAAGCACAGAACCACGGTTTGAGAGTGGATGAGTGGAAGGTCTTGAGGAGGGAAGACAGGGACGAAACAGTGCAACTGGTCCTTTCTCTGCACCAGCATTTCGAAGCCAAGCTGAGATCATCTATAAATTATCTTCTCAGCTATAAATTTGGCAGTGTGAAACTTAGGAGAAAGGGCCAAAAACCAGAGGATGGGAGTTTGCTCCCCATCTCTAGTGGAAATAAGACGTGTACCGAGGCGGTGAAACCCGGCGGAATGACCCATCCTAAACAAACAGAAATGAAACGCACTTCAAGTGGGGATGAGAATTCCTCAGCTGGTCCAAGAAAGGCGACAACCTCTGGAGTCCAGCCGCAAAAAAAAAAGAGGTCCCATCAAGGCAACCAATAGGCGTGGGAATAGTTTCTCGCGATCGTCGTTCTCGTTGAGATGACCCACTTGGTACCCCAAACCTAAATCGACGTAATGGAAAGTAAAGGATATCTAGGCTGCCTTCAAAGGCGGCAACGAATGCTCTCGTCCGGACTTTTGTTTGCGGTACACTTAATGTAACCCTCATTCAGGAGCCGTGGGTGAGAGAAGGAAAAATCAAAGGAATACTAGGTGAAATGGGTAAGTTGACCAACTGTCATGACCATAACATGCCTCCTGTTGCGATGGTTCTCGACAGTGGAGCCAATTCTTTTTCTATTTCATACTTTATCACGAGGGACCTGGCGGTGGCCTTAATAGAGGTGCCAACCACGTAGGGTAGCCAAGAGGTTTAATTCCCTCGGCATACTTCTGCGGGGAATCTAATGAGGTACTTCCAGAAGAAATCCAAAGGCTTGCACAATATTGTCAAGAGAGCAACACTGGGTTGATCCTAGGCTGCGATACCAATGCTCATCATACCCTGTGGGCAGCAATGACATCAACAACACAGATGAGTGTATCTTTGATTTCTTCAACTCAATATGATATTGATGTTGTGAATGAGGGCAATAAACAAACATTCATTACATCAAATAGACCTAACTTTAATTAGTGCTGCTTTTAGCACAGATTTCGAACTGGTATGTGTCTGACGAGGTTTCTCACTCGGACCATAGGCACATCAGATTTGAAATCACAGCTATAGAGGAAGTCGATGAAGAGTGGAGAGAACCCAGGCTAACAAGCTGGAGCCTGTATAAAGAGTTCCTTAGGGAGGGTGTGGAGGATATAAAGGTACCATTAAATTCACAGGACCTAGAAGTATCCCCTACCCAACTGTAAACACTCATACAAGATTCGTACGAAAAACAGTTACCCTCTAAAAAAAAGGAGGATAACTAAGAAAACACAGAAAATCCAAAGGAAGGGCTTGGAGAACTCTGTGCTAAGACATGAAAGTCAACCCAAAGCTCCACGTCTGCATCAAGTGCTAGCAAAAGAACAATCCAATGGTCCGAGCCTTCTTTTAAGAACATTAGGCAGCTATGCAATTGGCAACAGGGAAACCTTAGTGGAACTTTTAAATATCCACTTTCAGCACAACGAAATAGTTGAGGGCGGAGAGCTGGAGGAGTGGGGAGTTGGAAGTAATGACAGCTGGGCTGAGAGTTTGTCTGGCAGAATCTTCTCCCATGATAGGATAGAATGGGCAATAAAATCCTTTGGCCCCTATAATAAATCTCCTGGAGGGGATGAAATATTCCCTGCCTTGCTTCAACAAGGAATGGAGACTTCTCCCGCTGCTAGTGAAGATCTTTATTGCTAGTTATTTCTTTGGATATATCCCCCAGCTGTGGAGAAATGTAAGGGTTTCTTCATCCCTAAGACTGGGAGATACGCTATTTCAAACCCCCAGGACAAATGGACCAAAAGATCTAACATCATTCCTATTAAAAACAATAGAGAAGGTGATTAACTACCACATAAGGGTAGAAACTAATATAGAAAAGGAAATTAACCCTAATCAATGGGCTTACCAATCCGGTAAATCAACAGTTGGCGCCAAACACAGCTTGGTATTCAAGCTCGAGGGTGCGCTAGAACATAAGGAAGTAGCAATGTGCGCTTTCTTGGGTATACAGGGCGCATTCGACAACTTGTATGCAACAATGGAGGAAGTGCTGCTGTCAAAGGTGTTATGCCCTCAACGATTGCCTGGGTAAAGGGAGAGGAGACAACCTACTCACCAAACTCAACGAATAAGGATTTGAGGTGCAAGGATACGCTGACGACAATGTAATTATCATTAGAGGAAAGCATAGAGGTTCTAATGGAGCTCATGCAACATGCCCTAAATCTTGCTTACACTTGGTGTCTAGACAGAGAACTGAACATCAATCCGAGCAAAACAGCTATAGTGCCTTTCACCAAAAAGAAAAAAGCTGAATTACGTAGCTCACAAGATTGGTGGCATAGTGCACTATAAACCCCTCCACTGAAGTCAATTATCTGGGAGTAATTCTAAATCAAAAACTTACATAGAACCCACACCTAAAAAGAGTCGTGGATAAAAGAACAATGGCCCTATGGACATGACGGAAAATGCTTGTCAAAACATGGGAGCTGAAACCAAAAATGATCAATTGGATGTACCTAACTGTAGTCAGACCTATTATCACTTATGCCTCACTCGTGGGCTAAGATGGAGCGAGGGATTGTACAAAATAATTTATAAAAAACTACAAAAGTTTGATTGCCTAGCGATCACAGGAGCAATGTAAACTTGCCTTACTGCAGCTATGGAGGCACTGCTGGCCTCCTTCCCATGCACCTGCATTTTAAGAGGGAGGCTGTGTCAATGTGTGATCAGGCTGACTCTCCTTGGCCAAATTAAACAAAACACAGGAACCATTACATTGTACACTGATGGACCGGTAATGGATGGTGGGGTTGGCGCGGGCCTAGTTGGATCCAAATGTGGACGCAGTATGGCCCTGGGTGCTTCTCCCACCATCTTTATGCCATAATAGTGTATGCCCGGATAGACCTAGGTAGGGGGATGCGAAGAGCAAGGGTCGCTGTGGCGACCGACAGTCAAGCAGCTGTTGGAGCTTCAAACTCTGACAGCTGCAATTCAAAGTTGGTTTGGGAATGCCAATATGTCCTACAGCAACTGGATCAACATAAAAGAGTTATTCCGACTCTGATGTGGGTGCCAAGGAGCTAGGGCATATCAAGCAATGAAGAGGCAGATCGCCTCACCAAGAAAGAAGCTAAGACCACTTTTATTGACCCAGAACCTTTCCTTAGACCACATAAAAGAACTTCTAACACAATGGGAATACAAATCTATGAACAACTACTGAACAAATATCCCTAGTCTCAGAGAAGCAAAAAGTCTGACTGATCCCTTTCTGAGAAAGGCAAAAGAAATGTTTGCTCTGAGCAGATCTGAAGTTAAACTTTTGACTGGACATGGACCAGTCAGATGTCACCTTAAAAAAATAAATGGAAAAAGTTGAATGTGACTCATGCCACTTCTGCCATGAGGCAGTAGAAACGGCAGAACACATTCTATGTAATTGTGAAGCTTTAAGCTGGCAAAGATATTGGTGTTGGCAGAAGGACACACTAAAGCCCTACAACATCAAAATTTCATCTCTTAGAACAATCCTGAGGTTCCTGCGCAATCTCGGGTTGAATCAAGAATTCTAATAGATAAGGGCATGTCACAAAATATCCATCTGGGTCTCAGTGACAAGGGGACTCGATAGAGGCGACCACCCTATCAATTTAATTTAATCTAATCTATTATTAAAAAAAAAAAAAAATTCTAATCTAGGTGGAAGATTGTAGTCGATGGATGATGGAATGAAATAACCTTCGAGGTGTTGAAAGCAACAATATTTTCTCTGCTTAATTAGATAGATATACAAGAAAGATTAATGGTCAATTGTACCAAAAACTCCATCATAGCATCAAAAATTGGCTAATGATTAGGATATTTTTCCAAACAAATTGAGTAACTACGTAGAACCATCTGCATAAAAATAGGTACTGTAGGTGATAGTGACAAAAAGATAACGCAATTCAACACTCAAAATGTTGTGGAAATTAAAGTAGCTAATCATTATTAATTTGGGGCCACTGATTTCGAAAATAACTAAAAATTTACGCTTATTTCTAGTTTTTGAATTAGAATTTTTTTTTACCAATAAAATTTGGGTTCCCACCTATAATAGTTCGCAACACTGCAAGTGGCAGCCATAGTTCTCATTGCACAATGTAAACACACAATTTGCTATTGTTGTTGTATATGTACATCACGTGATCAATAAAATTATTGACTGATAACAGTTTTCAGTTCTAATAAAATTTTGTATGATAGTGATCATGCTGTTGATGTGTTCCCAAGTTCTTCCATGAGAATTATGATAATTTTCGCTGCCATTCTACTGCCATACATTGCTTCATATATTTATAAAAAAAAAATATCCCATAAGTGTGTAAGTAACTCAAAAATGATTTGCTATATATGCTTCGATTAAAGGTTTTACTACTTCAACTGTTAAAAACATAATACATGTGCTGCAGTGTGCGTTTATCCAAACTCAATGCTTAGCTACATTGAAAAGGAGGTTGTAGGCAGTTTGGATGGGCTATAGTTGGAGAGAACGTAGCAATCACAATACTAACTGTTATTTTTGTATGATGTCCTATCAACTTTTTTTTTCATTCCAAATACCATTTGCAATTTGACCTGCACTTCATAGCAAAGGACTTCTTCATCTTGAATCTAAGGACAATTTTTCTGTTTATCATGACGAAGATAGCAGTGTTTCTTCAAATAGAGAAGAACGGTAGCCATCAACTACATAAGATCCTGACAACTTGCCTAGCACAAACTCTTACTATCATAAGAGCGCAGAGTACAAGCTCAATCAGTTCATCCGGGATCATGGACTTTTGACATCCTGGTTGCAACAGTGAAATTTCTACACCTCTGTAAATGTGATAATATTTCAGAAAACAAATAAGAGAATTCGAGCAATTCTTTAAACCGAAAATTATTTCACATGATGCAAAGACATTGATGGGCTGATGGATGTAATGACCATCACGAACATTACTGATCAATGATAACTATTCAATGATGCTTCAGTGATCTTACACAATGAAAATAAGTTGACTCTCATTCATGTGACATATGATACAAAAAAAAAAAAATAAAAATAAAAAATAAAAAAAATAAAAAAAATTTGTTCAAAGATGAACATTGTCCTAGCACAAGTAGAATACAAGAAGTACCAGTGGGATGCTTGTGGTGATTTAAAGATAATTGCCATTTTAATACTGTAAGCTTTCTACACCAAATTTTATTTCCTGTGTGTGTGGGATAGCCTCCCCAGAAACAACAACTACGCTTGTAAAAGTAGGAACCAAAGACAATTACTAACATCTGCAATAAAAAATGTTGCAAAAAACGTCTTCGATAAACCCAAACAAAGTTTATTAAATTGGGGCATATGAAGAATTTTGTTAAATCTTTGGATGTGACAAGTCCTGCACTCAATACTTATGTCAAAAATATCCCAAGCTCAGCTTAAAGAAAGTACTTAAAAGAATGTGTTCATCAGTTCACAAATAAAGCAACATTTGAGAGATCATCAGTTTGAAACAGTGCTAGGTGACAAGGAAATCTCAGAGAAATTCTATAAGATCTGATGCATTTATATGAAAAGCTGAGGGATGTAATGTGTTGTTGAAAATGCACTTTTTGAGATCACATCGGGATTTCTTCCCCCAGAATTGTGGTGACGGGAGTGACGAACATGGTGAGCGCTTCTATCAAAATATTTATGCAATGGAGCACAGGGGCAAAGGGAAATGGAAAGTTATTGTGTTAATTGTTGGATGATGAAAAGGGATGCTCCTGAAACAGAATACCAAAGATACGCCAAAAGGAGACGAAGCTCAGGTGAATAATTTTCATCATATTTCATTGTACATATAATTCTGAAAGTGCTATTATCTCGAAACCAAGAGTTAATCAATCAATTCAATAATCATTTTCGTGTTCAGCAACTTAAAAAATTATTGAGATATCATATTCTCTTCACCATCATACTCAAGTATATCAAAATTTGCTGACCAGTGTTATTAATAAACAAGGTTTAATTAAGGAAGAAAACGAAAACTTTAGGAACAGTACTAATAATAGATTTAAAGCAAGAACTGACTACACAGCTGAAGAAGTAAAACAACGATAGGAAAATATGCCAAGAAACTTTGGAAATCAATGCTTTATGTCAAACTATCGAATCGATTTGACGTCAGCACTGTAAAAGATTCACCGAAATGACGAAAGACTGAGGACCATAAATCAGAGAGAAGGGGAAAGAAAATCGACGATTTTGACGATACTGTGGCTCAAATAGTAAAAGGATCGGTTACTGTGGTAGAAATCCCTGGTTTGATCCCTCATGCAGTTTCTAGGAAGCAATTTCATAGAATAGGGCAATGCCCGTGAGGAAAACAAAATATATGAATGAAAACCATGATAAGTCTTCAAGATAAGATTAGAATAATTAAGATTTAATACCAAATATTCCTCTTAAGGAAAGATTCAAAAAAACTTTGAAATGAACAAAAATAAGAATGATAGGACAGTAGTTCGAGCGTTGAGAAGGTTCCCCATTTTTCGGCAGAAGCTGAAGAAACACATGCGCCCAGCAAGACTAAAAAGTATAAGTTGATTAAAAGAACAGCTTTCCAAGAAAGGTGCAAGATTAGAAGCACAAGATTTGAGAATCACTGGAGATAACTATCAAGACATGTCTGTTTAGTGGTAAGCTCTGATAGCGCAAAAATCAAAACTATGGTTTGGAAAGAATTACGGTATTAGGCATGAGTTGAAGGAGGAGGAGGAGGAGGAGGAGAAGAAGAGAACGGGGAACTGAATCGTTAATAGTGGGGCAGCGGTGTTGAAGATAAAAGTAGGCGCAAGAGCTCAGGCAGCTATGGAGTCTTCATGGGGTGCAAAGGGAAAACATGGCTGGGGGGGGGTAAAGAGAGCTAGAGATGAGATATATATATATATATATATATATATATATATATATATATATATATATATATATATATATATATATACTATATAATAATATATATATATATATATATATACCATTAGCATATATATATATATATATATATATATATATATATATATATATATATATATATATATATATATATATATATATATATATACTATATATTTATATATATACTATATATATATATATATATGTATATATATATATATATATATATATATATATATATATATATATATATATATATATATATATATATACGAGTATATATATATATATATATATATATATATATATATATATATATATATAATATATATATATATAATATAATATATAATATATATATATATATATATATGCTATATATATATAACTGCTATATATACCTGTAACGGTGGGGGGGGGGTTTGGGGGTCAGAACCCCCCGAAATTTTCCAAAGTGAATTTTTTTTACAAGTTCTCATATATATATATATATATATATATATATATATATATATATATATATATATATATATATATATATATATATATATATATATATATATATATATATATATATATATATATATATATATATATATATATATATATATATATATATATATATATATATATATATACTATAGTATATATATATATATATATATATATATATATAGGAACGTGATAATAGAATAGAAGACCTTTTCTCAATTTATTTAGATATTAATATTATTTTATTTAGACATTAGGCAGATAGATATTAATCGAATGTGCCAAGCAGAGGGATATGGCTTGAAATTAAAATCTATTGTTAAATATATTATTTTCTGTGGAAGATAAGGATTAGCTCTAAGGGGAAAAGCTGAATCTGGGTAAGTTTTAGGAAATGATAATATATCTGATGGCAATTTTCGTGCTTTATTAAGATTTCGTGTAGATGCTGGAGATCACGTTCTGAGCGATCACTTGGCTAACATTTCTCAAGTTGCACAATACACTAGTCCTCGCATCCAGAAAGAACTAATTAAGCTTTATGGGGATATTATAAAAAGAAAAATTGTTCACAGTGTTAATAGTGCAAAATGTTTTACTGTTCTGGCTGATGAAACTACTGATATTTCCAAAATTGACCAAATGACTCTATGTCTTAGATATGTTGATCAAGTAACATACAAACTTAAGGAAGAATTTCTTGGCTTTGTAACTGCGGAAGGACTAACTGGTCACGCTATCGCTACTTCAATAATTAACTCATTAAAAGAAAGTGGAATATGCCTTGATTGTATGGTAAGTCAAGGGTACGATGGCGCTGCCCCAACGATAAGTGATTTAAAAGGCGTACAATTATATATCAGAAAAATATGTCCTATAGCATTGTATGTACACTGCAGTGCTCATGTATTAGTGCTCATGTATTAAACCTAGCGATATGTCAGGCGCCTAAAATTCCTACTGTACATTTTTGTTTAAGTGTAATAAAACGTGTGGGAAACTTTTTTCATCGTCGCCAAGACGAACAAATATATTGAAGGATTACATTACTACGAAATTACCAGAGCACAAAAGCAAGTCATTGCTTAGTTTATGTGAAACAGTGTGAATTTATAAACATGATTCTATTATGAGATTAAAGGAGCTCTTTGTAGCAGTGGCTCACTCTCTCGAAAAAATACAAGACGTGTCTAACGGTGAGTATTCAACTCAAGCATATCAAATGCTAAATTCTTTACTTGAAGGTCGGTTTATTGAAACACTTTTTGTCCTTGACAAAGCTTTTTCATCCACTTTTGGACTATCTAAAATAGTTCAAAAAATCGATTGTGATTTTTAGTAGAAGCATGTGA
>JABUQX010020745.1:45000-47500 GCA_015478945.1 Trachelipus rathkii
ATATATATAGTATATAGATATGGTATATATGTGTATATATATATATATATATATATATATATATATATATCATTTGATAAAATGTGCAAGTGGGTAAGTTTGTGGAAGTTTTGGTGTTTGAGAACTTCCCTTTCTCTTCTCCAACAAAATAAGCAATAATAATGAACAATAAAAACTAAATAAACTCCAAAATCTTTTATATTCAATAATTTTCAATTAATCATAATGCAAAGTATGTAACGAATTTTTTTTTTTAGGCTTCGTCCAATACTTAACTAAGCTACATCTAATATTAAAACTTTAAGAGCTTTCTGATAAATCTCCGCCCCAATCCTAACCAATTCTTGAACACACTTGACCTATGTTTCACCACTAGTCCTTCTCTCTTAAAATACACCACTTTCGCTCCTATCGGTAAATCTGACCACAACCTTATATCTCTTAATTTTAATACTTCGACTTCTGCCGATAAGGTGGGAACTGTAATCGTTGATGGGATGAGCAGGTTCATTCATTCTTCGACTAAATCTTTCTCTCCTCATAATCCATGGTTCGATCGTGCTTGTTCTCTGGCCATTCAGGCTAGAGACAGTGCGTATCGGGAGTGGAAAAATTCTCGTTCTCCTATCACTCTTGCTAATTTTCATTCAGCTAGAAATCGTTGCAGGGATACTCTTCGACCAGCAAAGCGGGCTTTCATCAAACGAAAGTGCGCTAACCTCCTTGGTTCTCCTACTGACAAATCTTTCTGGCCTCTTGCCAAAAACATCTCTCTAACAACTTCTGTAATCACATGCCTCCTCTTATTTCTTTCTGATGGTTCTGTTACACAATTCTCCAGCTAGAAAAGGCCAATCTCTTCGGCCTCCTATTTTCCTCTAACTCAACCCTGGACGATTCTGGCATTCCTCCTCCTCCTCCTCCTCTCAGGTGTCCTATGCCTTTGCCTGTGATTACATTCGATTGGGTGCTTGGGCTCCTGAAATCTACGAACGTTAGGAAGGCGGGTGGCCCGGAAGGCATTCCTCCCCGAGTTTTGAGGGAGTATGCTCCCGTGCTATCCCCGCCCCTCGTTCCTATATTCTCTATGTCTCAATACTAACTTTCCCTCAGAGTGTTGGAAGCACGCAAATGTCAACCTATTCGAAAAGGAAGCCCATCTGATCCTTCCTGGCTATCGCCTATAGCTCTTACATGTATTCTATCTAAGATCTTTGAAACTCTTCTCAACTCTCATTTCTTAGATCATCTGGAATCTCATTCCCTTCTTTCCAATCCACAGTACGGCTTTCGGCGATCGAGGTCTACTGGCGATATACTTTCCTATCTTACTGATTTATGGTTTTCCGCCCTTAGGAACTACGGGGAGACTTGCGTGGTGGCGCTTGACATATCCAAAGCATTTGACCGGGTGTGGCACGCGTCACTGCTCTCCAAGCTCCCCTCCTTTGGGTTTCCTCCTTCTCTTTGCTTACTTATGTCTAGTTTTCTTTCAAATCGCTCAATATCGGCTGTTGTTGATGGGGCGACTTCTTCTTCCTTTTCTGTCAATAGTGGTGTTCCTCAAGGTTCTGTCGTATCTCCTACTTTATTCCTACTTTTCATTAATGATCTTCTCACCTGCACATCTAACTCTATTCACTCATATGCCGATGACTCGACCCTTCATTCTTCAACTCATTTCAATTCTGCTACCTCTTTTACTTCTAGAATTGCCTATCGTCCTAATCTTTCCGATTCTATTCTCGCTGATCTGGATAGAATTTCCTGGTGGGGTCGTCTGAACCTTGTGAAATTCAATTCTTTAAAAACTCAACTTCTACAAATCTCCCTCTAAGACACCTTCCAACTTTCCTATCTCTTTCGACGGTTCTCTCGTCTCTCCTGTTGACAATATAAACATCCTTGGCCTTAACATAAATAAAAAAATGTCTTGGAAACCTCACATCACAACGGTTGCTAGGGCGGCCTCAAAGAAACTGGGAGTTCTGTTTAGACTGCGAGACTTTTTTTCCTCTTCTCAGTTGCTCCAGCTATACAAGGGCCTCATCCGCCCTTGTATGGAGTACTGCTCTCATATCTGGGGGGGCTCTGGTTTCACCCGGCTTTTGGATAGGGTCGAGTCAAAGGCCAAAAGGCTTATAAACTGTTCTGTACTTTCCAGTTCCCTTGACCTTCTATCTTTGCGGCGCGATGTTGGTGCTTTATCTCTCTTTTCTATAGGTACCGCAGCGGCAGGTGCTCGAGGGAGCTTATCACTCGCATACCCCCACCTTTACGTCGCCCTCGTAGAACTAGGGTGCTGTGTCTACACATGAGTTTTGTGTTGATGTAGGTAACTCCAGGCTAGTTCGCTGCGGTGCTTCCTTCTTTCCTGCCACATCTGTTCTGTGGAATTCTCTTCCATCCTCTGTGTTTCCTGCTGAATTTAATCTCCCCCACTTTAAAGCCTGCGTCTGTGCTCATCTGCGTAATTTAATTTAGTTGTTGACTTCTGAGG
>JABUQX010020746.1:0-5000 GCA_015478945.1 Trachelipus rathkii
GAGTAAGATGAACGGAGATTCTGTCCTTGTCAAAGGCGAAGAACATTCATTGATTACAAAGTTGTAAGCAAAGTTACTCAATATGGTCATCAACCATCATATGTCTATCTCTATAGCTCCAACTTCACAACGGTCATTTAGACGTCACAATCTTTATATTCACATTTAATAAATAATCACACATATATAATATCCAATAATGCAAAATATAGACACATATATTCCCTTAATTCTTTCCTCACTCTACCAATCAATATAATCATTAATTCTCATATATTATAACTATAATTATATAATCTAATACCCCAAAAATCACACATAATTCCTTCTTTCACCATATTACATAACTCAATCACCACATTTAATTCACAATTAGTAACTGTCATCATTATACTATACACTAATAATATAAAAAGACTTATGCCCATATTTTTGTAAAGAAGATGCTTAATCTAATCTTGAACTCGACAAACACAACAGGTAAAAAATCATTTCTCAAAAACTATTATCTGCGAGATCTCCATTGATGACGTTTCAGCAAAGTTAACCAAAAGATGAGCACGCATACACTCTTAAATTACTTTAGTACTATTAAACACTTATTCTTTCTTATAAGATTTTGAGTACTTTTTTACAGTATCATTTTTAATTCCCTAACAAGCTTACTCCCTTCAAATTAACCACTATTTTTTCCCTACTGTAATCCACACCTTATCTAATTTTATCACAGGTTTACCGATTAACATTTCATTTCATAATGCATAATCATTTCTTTGCTTCATCTTATTCTAACAGATTTTTCCAAAGAAAGCTAACGCTAATTCAGGAACCTCAATCCATTTGACTTTATTATAACATCACCTATACGCATTGACTTATTAATTTACTTTTAACACCGACCTCCATCATCATATAATATCTTACATAGTTCCATCATTCACTGTTGACATCTTTACTTCCTACTTTAAACAAACTCTTAACTCCATTTCTTTACTATCATAAACTTATTCACAAACTATGCTCTATACCGTATCATATTTACTTATATTCCACTAATCTACTCTCAGTACCTCATAACTACAGTTCAATCAATTTACGAATCACTGATATTTGCAAATGTGCTCTTAATACTACCTTATTACCTCGTTCACTATATAGTATATATTATCTCACTCTTAAATTTACGTATTATATACGCTATAACTATTCCACATTACTTATCTACGCTATACTTATCTCTCAATCTCACATAATCCCCACATAACTTTAATATAATATACTATTATAGTTATATATATAGATAAATAATATATATAATATATATCTAAAGCAATATATATCCACGAATTGTAAAATTTAATAAATATGTATTGAATTAGCGATTATCTAAATTATAAATTTAGTGTTATGTGTTTGTGCGTAGTATGGTATAGGTATGTTGACAAAACACTAGAGATCCACACATTGTCTATATGAACTCTAGAAAAGTAATCTAGCACAGTAATATATATATTATATATACGAAATATAATATATATATATATTATATAATATATAATATATATATATATAAATATATAGCAAAATAGTATATATAATTTTAAATAAACCTTAATAAAATCGGAATAAATAAATAAAATAAGTTTTTTATTCTTCGTGAAACATGGATAAATTTTTTGCATAAAATTTTGTATAGCAAGATTAAGAGCTGTGTGGTGGGACAAATCGGTTAATAAGTGAATAATTATAAGTGAGGTTGATTGTTATTAGTGGTTTGTTTTTTAGGCATGATAGTGTAATGGATTGAATGATTATACCTAGTTGGTTTGTTTTTTTTGTTTTCGAGTCTGGTTTAGAGTTCGGTGTGTGTATTAGTTGATTGAAAGTTGTTTTGAGTGGACTGCTGGGGACGTCAATATTATTATATGTGTGGAATTGGGTGTATATAAGATTTTTTTGAAGGAGATGTGTATTTTTGAAGTTTAGTTGACAATATTTTTATGAATATATGTGTTTTGCATTTATATGGCGTAGATATTGTGGTTATGTTGTTTTTATGTAGGAGGCATGATATCTTCTTGAAATGGTATTGGATGATATTCTGGTCTTGATAGTTGATCTATGGTTTATGCCTTATCAGGTTGATTGTTGTACGTTGTGACATCGGGGTGTGGTGTTATAGTCTTCCGGGAATGAGTTTTGTGGTGTCGTTTAAGTGAAGTTTCTGTTTAGGGTTTGCACTTATATTAGTTGTGGTGATGGTTTAGGGCAAGATGGAGGGTTTGTTGGGGGACTTTCTTCTTCGCGGTCAGGTCATGTCTACTCTTTAATCCTATGTTTTTTTACTTTTGGTTGCATGTTTTCGCACTTGACCCTGCCAGTCTGGAAATGAGTAGGGGCGCTAATGGATAAAGGTATGATATTTAGTATTTAGTTAGGATGTATGTTATATTTTATTTATTTATTATTATATATCTATATAATAATATATATGTATATATATATATATAATATATATAAATATATATATATATAATATATATATATATATATAATATATGATATAATATATATTATATATATAATATATATATATATATATATATAATATATACTATAAATATATGTATTATATAATGCAGTATCCTTAGCTCATTTCTTTTGTAGGATAAGAGTGAGAAAAGCATGGACCAGAAAGCAAAAAAACAATAGATAAGTAGAAGATCATGACTTAAGTCGAAAAGAAGAAACGTCCTCCACAATGCTCCCCTCATACCTTTAAGTGCTTGGACCTTTATGGTCAAATTCTGCTCTGATGCTTCACACACCGTGTCAGTCACCCACTGTGGCATCTCGTCAATTGTCAAAGTTCATCCCATGACGCCAATGCATAAAAACAGCATTTACTCTTGTTATGAACCATTCTCCTCACTTGTGCTAAATTCAACAATTCTTTTCTTCAAACACTTTACTTGATTCAATCCTTACATCTTTTATTGGTCTCCCCAGCAGGTACTTCCCAAACCCCAACCCTCCACACTTTGATTACACCCGCTTAACCAGGTGGCTATCATTCATCTTTTCATTATGGCCACAACTCACCTAAATACATTCCCCTTATTCTCAGTCATTACTCTCCACCAATCAGCTCTCTAACGCTCACTCCACAGTTTATCAATTTTACCGCGACCTAACAACACTCCTGAAGACTATCCATTTTTAACCAGACTGCAACCTTAGATCTATACCTCCTTAATCCAAACCATAGTTTTTGCCAACATAACAATAACGACTGGCTAGGCAACCATACCTGCATTGAAAATCCTAAAGCACTCAAGACTTTAGTCCGCTTTGCGATTCATTAACAGATGTTTATTGCAGCCAAGCCAAGTCCCACCACCACAACTTTTCTACTACACTCCGTACCATCAGGTCCTTTTCATCCAACATATAGTTTAAATGTTTAAACTCGGATACAATGGCCCTAATGCATACCATCCAAGATGATTTCAAATTGCTGGACTCTTCCTTTCCTTACCTACCATCACCTTCCTCATACTACAATCACTGTCCAAAGCCCACCTTTTTACAACACGTACCCAAACTCTACCAATCCTCTCAATCTTTTTTCAGATTCACCACACAAAATAAAATCTGCAAACAATAAAACAGGGAACCCTCCGCTCTCTTCCTTCTTTCGTCAGTCCTAACACACTCCCTGCCACCCCTTTACTTTAAATCTTCATCATCATTTGCCAAAACAAAAATTAAATAGAATCTTGACTCACCTCAATTAATAATATTATAATCATGTCACGCTCCACTGCCATTTATTTTTTACATAGACCACGATCACTATAACATTATGTAATTTTACACCTTCCATTCAATAAGCCCTAACCATTAACCCAAATTCATTAACATCTGCCACCGAACCTTCCTACCAAATTCTTTCATTCGTCCGTTGCAAGTCGAATAAAACTGTTTAAGTTTCCTCTTCACCATCATATTTCTCACTCATCTGGCCTTATTGTGTAGAAAATTCGATATACAATATTCCTCTATCCTTCTAAATGTTATCATTCAAGCCTCAATTCACGCGACACACTCTTTCAATAAAAATAATCCAGGAATATATCTTCCCTACAACATTCCATAAATAAATTCTAATGTAGTTTCTACAGTTTCCCTTATCACCATTACCCTTATACAAGGTTACTATTACTTCTCTCCTCTAATCCGCCGAAACTACACCCTTCGTAAAATCATTGTTACGCATCCTCCATATCCAGTTAATCATAATCTCTCCTTATTAATTAACATTGACACTGAAGCATTCATGCTATTATATTCTTTTTTAATTTAATTTACCTCATCCCCATAAATACATACTTTTTCTTACAACATCAAACCCACACACATTCACTATTACCTCTTCATAACTTTCAATGTTATGTAGATTTTCCAAATGTTCCCTCCACACTCTCCTCACGTACATCTCATCAATCACGAAAGCACCATCCTTTTTCATTATTCTATAAAAATTCACCTTCTCTCTCTCTCTCTCTCTCTCTCTCTCTCTCTCTCTCTCTCTCTCTCTCTCTCTCTCCTCTCTCTCTCTCCTCTCTCTCTCTCTCAACCTTTTCGATATTTTTCCAGAACAGCTTCAGCTTATCGTTCCTTTGGCTTAGGTCCCCATTCATCCTCTCTTCCAAACCTTTCATTTACACTTCTTTTTCCCCTATATATGATCAACTTTTGTAGTCATTCCTCTTTCTCCATATATATGCGGATGGCACAATATCTGTATCAAGCCTATCATTGTCTTTAGGTACGTTCAACCGACGCATCTTTTATAACTTTTTCTTAAACTGGTTTTGTAACCTCTTGTCATTCCACCATCACTGTTAACATTTCTTACTTCCTCCTTTAGCACACCCACACACTTTTCTGCACTAATAAGCAAACGCTTCATGCTCATATTTCGTCCAGACATTTCT
>JABUQX010020746.1:10000-38269 GCA_015478945.1 Trachelipus rathkii
TTTTTATATAGGCTGAGTAAATATTAGTTGATCTTATATATAGCAGTACATTTTTATACATCACATAAGGCATCCTAAATTAAAATTTTTTAACCTCCTTAATGATGAACACGTGGATAATTCAAGAAATTTGGATTTGTATCTAAGGATTACTAGAAAAGTTAGCTCAATTTGCATATGCAGTCATCGTTTACAGTATTTATGAAAATCTATTTAATAGTACATCTCCCATGAATTACTTTTACTGCATCTTTATGAATCAGACCCTAGAGTATATGATATATAGCACACACACGTTTCTCTAATAACCATTAATAGATATACATAATAGTTAATCTCACGTCTATTCGCTAAAAATATATTAATGCTGGAATGCAGATATGAGAGCAAAATGATGCGGGTTAATTACCTAGAGATCTCCACATACCTCTAATATAAATATTATAGTTATTATAATATAATATAATATATATATAATTATATAATAATATATTATATATATATATTAAATATAATATTAAATATATATATAATATATTATATATATTATTTATAATATAATACTATAATATATATATATATATATATATTATTATATATATATATTATAAATATATATATATTTACTATGGTTGAATAAATTTGGTATATATAATACTCAAAAACTCATATATCTGCATATAAAACTTAACCAATCGCTACAGGAAAAAGGATTACATTTGTACTTAGAATATGCCTGGTGTGTCTGTACTGTTTGTTAGTGTAAAATATGTATCTATTGTAGATATGTAGATATATATGCTAGTTATTGGTTATGTAGAGTATGAATATTATCAAGTCACTATCAGGGATATGTTGTAATAAAGTTATTTTTATATGGTTGGAAGACAGCGGAACAAGTGGTTCTTAGTTTAAATATTGTAGATATATAATCGTTGGAAATGAAAAAGTGGAAACTGATGATTGCATGAAGTCGTAGAAGGAAGATTAGTAATGGTCAAAGTCTATCGAAGGTGGCTAGGTGACAACTTAAGCAATGCCTTGCTGGATGTAAAGGGAATCTCTTATATAATCGTCGATGCAGTGCAGCTAAAGGTATATTCTACATCTGGATCGATATGTAATTTATCATTGCATATTATGTTAATAACCTTATGTCTAATAAATTAGTCTAATCACAGTAAATGAGACACTTGAGTGTGTCTAGGAATTAAGAGAAGTATTAGATCTAAAAATGAATATTCAATGTATTGCTCAAGTGCACAATCGTAGTTCCAAAAAGAACAGCTACACTATAGCTTCTAAGCGAGAAAGGGAGATAAGCATTTGTGAGAGAGATATTGATTAAAGGATGAGGAAATAGAACGGTGGATTTAGAGAGTTATGTGGTACTGAGAAAGGTGGTTTAGTTAAATGAGAGAGGAAATAAAAATATGGTAAAAAAAAGTACGTTAGAAATGAGTAATTTAGGAGAAACATAGTGAAGATAAGTAGATTGAGTAAATGATTAGAATGTTTAAAGTTAATACGGTGATCGGTTAATGCGGAAGAAGATACGGTATACTTGATTTTGTAGAGGGATCCGTTAGGTTATGTTGTGTGGGGAACGTATCCTGCGTACTCGAGGAATAATACGTGACTAGTTCCATCGCATTTAAATTTGCCTTGAAGTATAAATTAGTGGATTTTGAGTCTATGTTTATACTGAAAAAGTAGTTATGAGCCGGAGATAAAATGATGGAGTTATTATGGCAGAGGCAAGAAAAAACGTGCACGCAACTAGGAGTGCAATGGCCCGGAGGTGTGTTAGGGGGATATGGTTGTGGCCCACCTCGAATGACCAGGTCGGGGGAATGAATCTCTCGCTACCCTTTCCTGGGAAACGGGGTAGGACTAATTCCCCCTCCTGGGAGTGGTCGACCCGATATTACCCGAGAGTCGAGGGAGAATACGTCGCCAGCCAGTCTCCCGCTCTGTAAGTGCTCTTAAATTGTTGGATGTTTGCTGCCGACTAGCGACGACTTTCCTCCGACTAACCTAGCATATACTCCGAGCGGGACGGCTAATGAAATGGGCTTCTTCGGTTTATTCGACTTATGCTGTGGCAAGCTTCATTCACTACATACTATCTCTGTTTCCGTGTGCACCTCACCCCTACTGTGTATTATCCATATCATCATATGTACGTAGCTCGCCCCCCTACAATATATAGTGACCTATAGTATATATATATATATATATATATATATCTATATATATAGTAGTATATACCTTTAACAAATTATATATATAAGTATATATATCTATAATTATTTGACTTGTGATGTGTGTTGTCCGTGTGCTGGCCTCTTGTAAGTAGAATATAAAGAATGAGTGCCTGTGAAATAGTTGTATGTGTTTAGTGTGTTGGTATTATTATTTGATGTTTGTGTTGTTGTTTCTACAGGTGTTTGCTGGTATGGTGTGTGTGTCGCTGTTGTGTGTGTGTAAGTGCTGATGTGTGTTCAGTAGTCCCTGAATGGGGACGTTTGTTACTTAAATAATGATAAATAATATTGGTATTATTTAATTTTCCTAGATAATTACTGTTTTCGCTTCTGTTAAAGCTATGTTTTGGTAGATATTGACTTTTGTTTAAGAAATTGACAGGCCTTTAATTCATTTTTATATAAGAAATTATAATTATTATCTTTTTCCTTTCAATTGACTTTTACACATCTTCTACAAAGTTTGGCAAAGCAGTTATTTTCCGAGCATCAAGATAAATATTTCCATGGTCCAGTTGGATATTCTCAAGACATGATATAAATGCATTATGAAAAGGAATCTCCATAACCTATATGTTTGCAAACACATATGATCTAGATAGTGGCTTGGTAATCCGTGAACTGATATGAGAAAAGGAATATTACTAAGCACAAACGCATAATATGTTATTATATAGATGTATAGAGTAATGTAGGTAATATTATATAATATCACCACATAAATAATGTGTACATTTTAAAAACTCTAATACTAAGAGAGTATTTAGATTTTCGTATTTACAGCGCAATGCATGGGAAATCAACTCTTTATTCCTTTATTTATAATATATATAAATATAATATAGTATATTATATATAATATTAAGTATATATAGTATATATAATTATTAATATCTGAATTAATAAAGTTTAATTATATAATAAATATATATATAATATATATATATATAATATATATATAATTATATATTTATTCTTATATAATAATCTATATATTGGTTATTATTAATTTTTCAGTGTTTTTTATTCTAATTATTCATCTATTATTTGGCAGTACCCTCTAAAAATGTATATCTTAGTACCAAATATAGTTTTTCTATGTAAATTTAAGCTAATCAATAATCTGTTGTACATTAACACGTGTAGCAAAGTAACTCAGAGAAAGATTTACGCCATAATCATATTTGTATTATAATTTTAATTATTACTGAGCTTAGGAAAATTTTCTCGGTCATAAATATGCTTTGCGTGGAAGTGTACAGATTGCTTAGTTCTTGAAAATTATGTAATATTAGCTTATGATTAGAAGTGATTATATATATTATAATAATATTTATGTGTAAACGTTCATAAGTACTTTTTAGAAATATTTTCAAGGGAAGACATAAATTCTTACTTAAGATCAACGAGATATGTATATCAAATTATCCTACATAATTACCATCTCGATGAGATGGTTTATTTATTGCGTTTCTAAATTACAGCATGCAGTGATAGGTGAAGTAAAAATCAGTTCCATAAAGACAGTTAGTATGGTCATCCTGGTTATTTGAGATGAATTCTTATATATAATGATAACAATTAAGTACCGTAATAACCAACACTAAGGGCCGTATTTCGGAGACTGTATTTAAAAGTGCAAAAGATCTTATACGATAAAACTTACGAGACTTGAATAAAGAGTTAAAATCAGCGAAAATAGAGTGTATTTATGCCAAAAAAGGAGTTAAACAATTTCAATAAACAAGTATCCCTCCGATGAACTTAGTTTTGATAATATAAGCACTTCATGAAAACGCACTGATATGATAGAAGTAGAAAGCAACCACCCAGGAGAAATTTATAAAATTGCTTAGAGAGAAATTGAAGAAAAAAAGTATTATGACAAAATTGGCAAAAGTAATGATAAATAGGAAGATACTACAAACCGAAGAAAACTATCGAAGACTGCTGACTCCCTGCCCTTGAGAATTACAAGAAACATGTTTTAAATCTTGTTGTATATTTGAGAAGTATAACCTAGAGAGCATTCTGAGAGTTCTTTGTTTTTCAAAAATATCATGCGAATATCACTCTCTTAGAAAAAATTAATTAAAATGAAATAAAAAAATCAAGTGAGGGTTTTATAATGGTTAAAAACTGTGTAAGGCAGCTCTAAATAACATCCAAAGAAACCAAAGTTTTTTCTTCACGTTGTTTTATAACTTTAATGTAATTCAATTAATATTTATAATTATTTTGAGTTGTTATAATTGAAGCTGTATAAGATGTATTATTGCTAAATTGATTGCAATTCTATTATTTCAGAAAATATAATGAATGAAGCGTCTGTCTCTATCCACATCTATGAATCAAGTACGAAGTATGTACGAGTCAAAGTAGAAACGTCATCACAACACTGAGTAATTTTTCAACTCCATTTCCTTCTGCCCACCATATTAATATTCGATACACAACGAGAAGTTCTTAGGAAAACTGGTGTAGATTTTCTTGCAGAAAGGCCTCAGAAATAAAGTAGATATCTAGCAAAACTCGACCCTCAGCAGCCTTATTAGCATGTAGAGTAAGCGATGAGAATATGTCTGATTCACAAAATTACCACAGCGTGTGACAGCGACAGAGCACTAAAATCTAATATCTCGTAGGGCTATAATTGATTCAGCGCAGTGAACCAACTATATTTCACACAGGAGTATGGAAAATAACTATCGTCAAGACACAGTGTCATTTGGGTAATTGAAGACCTCATAAATTAAGAGGGCATATCATAATTTATGCAGAAACTCATCCACGTTGGTATCTTCTGCACTGAGGATAAAGCTGCTTACCCGTATTACTTGCGAGAGTGATGTACACTATTCTGAGATCACACAATCTCGACTGTCAGTACTAGCCAACAGAATCCGTATAATCCTAATTCGCATACAACTTTTAGTGTTGTCTGACACATGAGACTTTTCATCCTCACAAAGGAAATAGCATCGTGGTTCTCACGCTATATGACACTATCTACAAGAAATGGAGCTAAGTACCGATTAACAAATACGACGAATAGCGTTTTATTTTTTGACACTAACCCTATAGCTATACAGGCGATTTCAAATGGAGCTATGTCATCTCCTTGGAACAAACACTTATATCACGAATATTTTATTCTATTTCTAGTTGCATTTTCGTACATACATATCTATGAAACTTGTTTTGCTAGGGGGGAGAGAGAGAGGTTGAAGTGTATCAGTATAGCTAGGTGCTTATATCTTATGCAGTACCCTTTATGCCTAAAGGGTAATCGTAAAGAGGGGCAGATTATTTTCTCTTATTATCATAGAAAAAGAAGATTGTTACGAGAACTCATCATCAAAAGATGTACTTGAAACCAGGGATACAACTTTGGAAAAAACAAGTTGTATGACACGAATTGTTAAAGAAAAAATCTGTATTTAAAGAGTCATTAATGGTAAGACTAAGTGAGGCAACATGTGTTGGCCCCAAATTCCGAATATAATAAAAAAATATTTTAATAAAGAAATAAATAACTAGAGTAGACATACCTATACGATTATTAAAATATTTATTAATTAAGGATCTAGATATAATAATAATATCTTTGTGGACTTATTCTCACACGGGATAAGTATATATATAATTTTTATCGAAAGACTTGGAACGATTTACATCTTAGAGCTCAGTAAATGGATTGGAGCAAAATAAGTCAAATATTGATTCCTTAGAAAAATTTTAATTTATTTGCCACCTAAGATCAGTATTCACTAATTTTGTACCAACAACTGATAACTAAGAGGATCAAGATATTATTGATTTGAGCTATATTGCTAACAATAGAGTTAATGATGAGAGAAGAGTATTCGATGCATAATCTAAATCGCGAATTGAGAGGGACTCCAGAAATACGATATAGTCTACAATTTCTACTTAAAAAAGTGATTAATTGTTAATTAATTAGTATCAATATAAGAATATAATGGACAAAGTTTGTATAGTCAAGTAAGCAGCTATTTCAATGTTTTAATTTTCAACCTTAATTGATGTATTCATAGATGAGCGGAAGTCATAGCCTGTACTATACTATTCCTTTGCTCGCTGAGAATAAAAGAATGTCGAAACTAAAAAGGAAGAATGAAGTCGTAAATGAATATTATTTTAACACATGAAAAATATACATCACAAGTCTCCCGCGAGAATATAGAACGACAAAACATAGCAGATATATATAAAAATATACCCATGTATAAGTGCTTTTGATCTAGTAAGTGTGGATGAAATATGAACTGGAAAATCGTTCTAGCATGCAATCTACATACCACTGCTATGTGAGAAATATTAATAATTGCATATTATATGTCTCAAAAATTAAATTTCACTACAAGATTTCATATTTTATCCAAAGATTTTCTAGGAGAGAGAAACTGATACTTATCTGCAGCTGGAGAAGCCCAAGAAAGTTTACAAGAAGAGGAAAGACACATTTTGTTCGCATGGATTACAGTGGGTAAGAAACTCCAGCGTGCAGAACGAGGATTAAAAGTAATGGAAGAAATTTCGACAGGACTGTTACCATCAATTTATGTATTACAAAGTCGGATGTAATCGAAAGAATTATCAATGATTTTAACCACAGTAATATAAGACTTGAATAAAACTTGCGATGATAAGGTTTCGTAATTATTATATTAACAACTGTTACGAGGTATTTAACATATTAAATTCTTGTAAAAACCCCAATGCCAAACTTACGCAAGGTTCTTTATTTGTATCAATTGTAGCGTTTCATACAGAGAATCTGAAGACAACAAAAAAGAATTTTATTTTTTTTTTTAGATTCAATTGAAGCAAAAATGAGTGTGAGCAAGTATGTTACCGAGAATAGACCTATCCATGGAATATACTACAGCGGCGAAAACAATGAACACAAACCTATGAAGTATATGTGATTATAAATGGATAAATACCAAAAATGCCCCGCATTGCTGCTAATATATGAGATATTGTGTAATGATTTAATAGATGATGAGAAACACTCAATTTCTCCATATTTGTAATTCAATGCATAATTACTTGCTTACCCAAATTGTCCTGTCATCTTTATATGTTGGCTATAGATTCTGCTTGTTGCTTCGCCGTAAATATTATGCTTTTTGATCTTCTCATACTTACAATAAAAGAGGGAAAGAGTTATAAATTCCAACTAAACCTTAATGCGCCAACCACTTAGGTTCTGAAGCAGGTAAAACTGAACATTTCGCCAGATCGCTGTTGGAAATATATTCGATCATAGCAGCATTCGAACCAGAATGATCTCCTTAATAGTTATAAGACAATTAATTTATTAATGATAATATATATATATTAGTTATCTTACTGTTATAATCTATAAAATAGGTGAAAAGAATATATCGTAAAGTAATACACCTATATACTATATATATATTCATAATCTAAAATAAATATTATATTAATTAATTATATTAATTATAATAATTTGAAGTTGTCAACGTAATTTAAAATGATCCCGAAATGGTGTTTAGAGATTTTACTATGACGATAAACGATATCATAGTATTGTTTGCGAAATAATTCGTACCATGCTAAAAGTTACCTTGCATGTATTGGCTGGATTTAGTTTGTCGGTTTCATATTTGGAGGTATAGTACCAACGAAATACCACTGGTGAGTTTCACGCCCGAATCAGAGTCGAGGGTACTGTCGGCTCTCTAGTGACTACGGGGGGACTATATCCTCCCTCCGGTGGATGGCTCCGGAACAACAGCTCTTTGGTCTTTTGGGTGTCGAAGAGGGTTCCTCGAGAAGACCATGCTCACTCTCAGGAGTATGAGAACGTTCGCACCCCCAATACCGTCGGACCACAAATACGCTTCGAGTGCCCCCTGAAAAAGGGTTTAACAATACTGCCTATGCTTAGGGGCTCGAGTGCTGCTGCACTCGAGTAGCACGACCTCACAAGTAGCCCTAAACTTTACTGATCCACCCAACTGTGCCGTAAAACTAGCCTTAACTTTTAACTGAGACTAGAACTGTATTATTAGATAGCTGCCCACGAGCACACGACAGCATAACACATCAATAACATATATATAGTATATATATTACTAATCATACAATATCATAACTAATCACACTATAATATACTATATTACATACATACACACACACACATATACATACTAAACTATATATATATATATTATATAATATATATATTATATATAATATATATATATATATAAATATTTATTATAATATATAATCTATTATATATATTATATATAATACCTCACGGAAAAGTAATACACTAGTCCTACAAAAGTTGAGGACTTAAAATTAACGTTAATCATTTAGTATGAATATACTATATTGTCACTATACTAAGAGTTATAACATCTTTGATTATTATCAAGTATATAAAATAACATTGAATATGTCTAATTTAATAGAAAAATATGCGTCTAAGAGCAAATTATCTCCATTTAATCTGATGCTTGGTTAGTGAGGGTATACAAGTGTGCCTCAACGATGCAAATAAGAATAGTAGGCATAAAGGCACAAGATCTTTTGATTAAAATATAAAAAAGTTGAAAATTGAATGCTGCTTCGATAAATAGTTTTGACTTGAAAATATGGAAAGCAAATCATAACGCTTTAAAAAAAAATCTAGTAATCTGCTATTAGATACATAAATTAAATTGTTGTTATACCTATGAAACACCATTATCAAATAATATAGGTCCTACTAGAATCGTCCAGGGTTTAATTATATGAATAAAAGATTAAAATAGCACTGTCTGAGAACCATGAGAGATATATTTAACTAAGCTGTAACGTAACTCGCATGTCTAATGCGACAACTAAATTATTGCAAGAATAACCTATAAATGAAGCAACTTAAACTTTTATGAACAGAGTGCATAATTAGTTTTCTAAATATGATCATATAGATGTCCAAAATAGAATATTTTTTCTTGGTCAGTGACCATGCACTATCTCTTCAGAGACTAAAATATTCTTGAAGATTAGCAAAGAGAGTCCGGGAGCTCTCAATACTGTGGACGCCTTTTATATTAATCAATGAATTTAGCCTTGCGCCTGGTATCGGCTAGCGAATACGTTTCATCGAAAATAGCCTAGAGGCTAGTTCGAAGTGAGTGCATATCGGCGAAAAGTAAACATAGAATTGAATTTTGGGGAGAATAAGACGACAATGGTCTTCTGAAGCTTTTGGGTAGTCCGTGTGGGCTGAAAAATGATAGAAATAGCATAGTAAGTCAAATGGATGTATTGTATACTAGAGACCTTTAAATTATCCTGTGAGCACTAGTTAGATTATTTTATGTATTTGTATTATACGATATTGAGAACAATTTGTCACTCCCTGACTCCAATCATTTTAGAAAAAACAAATAGATGCCCATTGACTAACGGACAGATATATTATGGTGGTGGTGAAGGTGGGAGTCGAGTGAAAGAGTGGTTTGATATGTGTTTGGGGTAAGAAAAAAATAGTTGATAATATAGTATATATATATTATTGAAATATGGTATTAGTATAATAATATATTTATAAGTTAGACTGATGAGGATATAGGTAATATAATGAGTAGATAAATTAGATACATATTAAATGATATATTATTAATATATTAAAATTTTATAATGATATATATAATATTCAGTATGTAGAGTAGAGTATAAATAGTAAATATATGAGTATATAGAAGTATGAAAGTGGTAAGAGAAATTAGGAAAGTTAGATGAATTTAAGTGCAGCAGCCGTTATAACTGATTAAAAAATATCTGGTGGAGTCCTTCTTACGATGTCCACGATACATAAAGTCAGCTTTGAGATATATATTCTCAAGATTTGTAATTGTAGTTTAAAATCTTGTTTTGATCTTGAAATTATTTTTTTTTGTATTTTATTGTTTTATAGCGTAAATATTACTTGTTGCTAATGACGTTCTAATATGAGATAAAAGTGTTCTAACTATAGAAGGTGGTGTTGCAGTTAGAGGTAGAACGGAACGAGTAAGGTAAATGAGAATTGTTCAAAAGATCAGTGTACGTTAGAGATGATTGAAATGTAAAAGAGGATAATTGTGAATTTCTAAAAACGTCACTAGTTAATATGAGAGATAAATTAAAATAGATGCGTTGTTTGATACGTACAACAAATAAAATGAAAAGATAACAATGATGCAATGGCTTCGCAAAAGAAAGATAGCTGTCAGGAAATAAGCTACATAGTAAATAAAGGACGGCAAAATAGAGGTAATGCAATTAATTTGATGGTCATATTATTGACAAGGGTAAAGCTGATATAATAGAACGAATATATGAATATATATGAATGATATTGTAAAGGATGAGAGATGAATATGGGGGTAATATACTAATTATATAACATAAAGGTAAGCTTAATTTAAGCTGAGTCTTGTTCTGTATATATATATAGATAAATATAAATATAATTATAAAAAGAGTTTTAGAGAGATAGAGTAAGAGAGAGATAGAAGAAGAAGAGTGGATGAGGTTGATAATGAGACGCAGTAGAGAGGATGATAGAGCAGCAAAATTGGTTTAGAAACATGGGTTAAAACCAGATGCAGTAAGAAAAGCCAAATGAGTTAGAAGAGCTCGATAATATAAATACCATGCATATAAATACTGTATTATTAAGAAAAAATATGAGATGGATCCTTAATGGTGTGATTCTATATATGTGACATGTTGTAGAGAGTATGTGCTGTAGCAATTTTCAATAAAAGCACACTAAAGGCATATAAAGAAAATATATTGTCTCTGCTGATTTGTAAAGATTTAATTATTGAAAATGATAGAAATATAATGTGGGGTTTAATTTTATGTATAAAATGCCTTAATTTTTTTTTTCAGAATGGAACACTTAATTAATAATTTATAGAGTATAAAATATATTAATTAAAAGAAATGAATATGGTCAAGAAATTAAATAGGAATGATGTATTATACCTGATTTTCAACAAATTCAAAGAAATTATTAATCACTAAGTTTTTTCCTTCATCTAAGTGTGCCTTTAATTAGATAAATTTAGTATATATATAGCTATATAGAGAGAGTTATAAGAGTTGGCCCACTTGGTTTTTGCCCGCCGTGGCGGAGTCCGGCCATTTTTAAGAATCTCCGCTCCGGCCGTAGACCACTAGTCACGGGCTTTCTCCGGCCGGAGACTTATATTTTTAAAAGATAGTTTTGAAAATCAAAATTAGTGTATAATAATTCATGAAAGTAATTAATTGGAGACATTAACTGAATTAAAATTATTACTTAGAAAATGATATCATACAAAAATGTAAAAAAATAATTATTTTAGTATTTTTGCTTGCAGCGATAAATATTAAGTCAAACTAATAACTAATTGATTATTAACTACAATTGAATATAATTATATATGACCTCAGGCCTCTTATGAACAACCTATTTACCTAATTGACTAATTTTTGATACAAACTCAAGATTTGATATCCAAAATGAAACCCCTAACAAAAAAATACACTTTGATAAATCTAGCTTTAAAAAAGCAATACAAAATAGGTAAATGAATTGGTAAAAGAACTTTAAACTACATGCCATATCTGACAAAGACTAAAAAAATATGAAATATATCCTTAATCTTTAAATTGTTAAAGAGCTTTTAAGTTTCAACAAACTAACAGTTTGAATATATATATTATATTATATATATATATATAATATATATATATATATATATATATATATATATATATATATATATATATATATATTTTTATATTGGTTTACTATGTTATATATATAAAAAAATATAATAAATTTTATAAAACTTATTTTATAGATTACAATAGACTATAATATATATATATATAATATTATATATATATATTTACTTATCAATAGAGCGTAGGGGAACTTTTATTTTGTGATATTATATAATATTTATATTGATTATACTATATATATATATTATTTTAATATATTATAATATATATATATATATATAGTAGTATATGTATCATATATTATATGATATATATACTAGTATATATATATACTCACAGCTACTACCTTTCATGGCATGTTAACACAGCTGTTATCGATACCAGTATAGTGCGTAGAGCACGAAAGTATCATGTTTTGGAAGAAAGATTAAATAATAAAGTGTTATAGCCACAATTGTCCGTGAAAGAAAAGCTAAATAGGCTTATGCATTGGCTATTTAGGTATGACCATTTTTTCTAATATTTAAAATGCGAAATGATCTAAATTATCGATGAAGAAACAGGAGCTCGATCAAGCTTAGAGTGGTGAAAGACGATTCGCTTTTATCTTTGTTAGAAATATTCCTGCTTGTCTAAGCAGGTCTCTTGCATAAATAGTACACTTGGTGAAGTTTGAGCCAGAGAGGTAATATTTCCGAACTAATTCAGGTAAGATGCAATCAGCTTTTCTTTCTTTCCACCATAAAGTGAATCAGAATCCGATTTTCGTTCCAATAAGTGAGTGCGGCAAAAAATATTTACCATCCACAAGAAGCTTGAGAATGTATTGTTCTAATTCAGTTGTTTAACCATCCATTCAAAATTCGCTGGGCTTTCTACGTTTGCCATTTAGGTTGTCTCCTTTGTAGTTCCTATGTTGACTATATCTGTATATTCTTATTTTTCTTGCATAGAACGTTTTACCTTGTAGCGGTCGCAAGCACTTTCAAAATTGATCAAGTGTTCCTTATCAATATCTGCATTCATTTTCAGATTATTCATGAATCTTATAAAGAACTGATCATTTTGAATCATCATCTTGTTCATCAGCACGAGACTTAAGTAAATCTTATAGCTTTTATAAAAGTTATCACTACACTACTCACACATCACTCTAATCATTATGATCAATAATATCAAAGGGAGTTATAATTGTATTGTGGATTTAGAACGATTCATAAACCAAACAAACACACGTTCTTCTCCAAATGGTACCAAAAACGTCATAACAGAATATTAAAAGTCCATCTTTCATATTTATTTACACGGCCATCCTCCCACTCCGCTAAATATATTTATGCAATGCATTAAGCTGGCACGGTATTACAAAATATATCTACCATCATCACACTTCTTCTATACACTCTCAAATCGAGTTGATAGCAATCCTAACATCTATCCTCATTACTCCAGTGACGCATTAACGATACTCTAGATTGTTTTTCGAATTTGAAGAATATATACAGTAATTGCAATTTTTTGCTCTATGTCCTTTGCAGTATATAATATGACACAAACATTTCCAAACACACACCACTCAACACAATCTTCCGTGTATTAGCAATAATAGATTTTTGGATTTCCGTAATTAGCTGTAGCAATTGCGTAGATCTACTAAAACTGACCTACAATTTCCTACATAACAGTAATATAAATCTAAATTATTTCGAGAAATATAGCATCAATAACACCAAGCTTTGTAAGTAATGAATAAAACAGTCCATTTAATAGCACCTGGCGCTCATCATACCTTCTTTGTAGATGTTTGTGCGTACTTATGGAACAGCGCTTCCCAAACGGGCTACGCGTACCCCTGGTTTGTACTCTGCAGCCACCGGTTGGGGGTGTACATGAAAATATGTTGGTAAGGCGACAAGCACCAACTAAAATTATTAAAAGCAGGTTTGAAGACTGTTCAAAGATAATAAATATTATGTACTCTTCATCACACACTTCACAGCATAATGGCGATTACAAAAATTAAAATGATGTCATATTATTTGTTTTGAATATAGGTTATACTATTATAACAAGTTGAAATAAATTGAAAATGTAAAATAAAAAATAAAGGCTATAGCAAATAAATAAATGAGTCTTTGAATTATTTAGCTCTCCCTAAGGACATTACTATCCAACAAAAACAAACATTTTTATGGTGAGGGACAGTTAGGAGAGTCATGAGCAAGAGGTTCAATCCGAAAAGCCTAATCAAGGGTACGTGGGATTAAAAGGTTGGGAAGCGTTGTCTAAGGACAACATGAACTATTTATTTTTTAAATACACAGATCTTAAATATTTCTCACTTTAGCGTATATTTTCTGCGCAACTGGACACACAAAACTACGATTGTAATGTATCCACTCGGCCCTTGAAAGCTTATCAATCCAATGCCCCCTGACATCCTATAACCTTTCATGCTTATCATGGAGCAAGTACCAAATATCTATTAATGATACTACTATAACTCTCGCAGCTGAATATGTTTATTTATTCTTTAAACGATAATTTGATGATAAGCTTTAGATATTTCAGAATTGTCCAATAATTCAGGAATAATTTCAGAATGAAATAATTATAGAAGGTGGTTAAAAGGTCGAGAATTTTGAACAACAAATAATAATAGTTAGAATTTGAAAAACATCAAGGAATAAATATGAAAACGGACTTGGGGGAACTACGGATAGCGAAACGATAACAGAGGGAACGAGTTTGATGGAATAAGGGTAATTAGTGGTAGTTTGTTGTAGTAGGAGGTGTTTTATAGCAGAGTGTATTGACAAGATAAAAATGTGGAAGAGAGGTGTAAGGTTTCAGAAGAATGATTCGGTGGGTGAGAATGAAAAAAAAAACGTGGGATAATGCCAGAAGAAGGTTCAAAAAGCTGTGGCGATATAGTTATGGACTTGGAAACCCAACTTGTTCACCTTTTTTTTTTTTTGTGATTAAAATGTGATTAAAATGTAATAAAGTTGAGTTAAAATTTCAGAAGTAAATGATTTTTTAATATATATAAATAATACATATATATTATATAAGTATATATTAATAGCTATATATATATAATGATACTAGTGAATTTAAGAGTATAATGACATGTAGAAAATAAATACATTTACTATCAGGGTATTATATATACCATGACTAAAGGTTATAATATACTAGTTATGTAGTAGTATGAGTTAATACAGCATTAAATTTAGGTACGATATAGAACATATTAAATTTTGTTCTAAAACAGATTTTTTATTAGTCAATGGAAGGATGTGTTATATATAAACTAGAACGTATTTAGCCAATTCAGTTATATGCTTTATAATATATATGAGGAATAATAGTAATTAAATAATTTTTCAATAAGAAGTTTTTTCTCTATCTAACCAACATTATCTACACACGAGAAACAGTGATGATATATAAGCAGAAATAGAAAGTAATTAAATATAGTACTTGAGTTGCGACGGAATAAATATAAATAATATATAACATTTATATCTTATATAATACACTAATATAAATAATGTTATAACCTTCTTAGCCTATTAATGAGATTAAGGTGTTATATATAATCATATATGATTCTGATGCCCGAATTGAACTAAAAAAATAGTGATTAAAATAAAATAAGAGATTGTTATGAATTAAGTATTATTTTATTACTAGGGATCCATTACCCCTGTTAGTTGGAAAACAGGCAAAAATAAGTGAATATAAAATACAGATAAAAGTAGACAGAAAAAAAATCTAGAGATAACTGGGGGTTTGGCCGATATATATATAAATGAACTCCGTACCCTATTTAATTTAATAATTTTTACATATAACGGAGTGGACAATGAATAGTAACTAGACTATCACTATTATAACACTATATAACGACTTAAGGGGTCATGATGCTATATATCAATTAAAGATTTAATTATATTAGTTAGAAAGGCTTATGATTGTACTTTGGATGTAAAGTTGTAGTGGGTAATGAATATTACCAGATGTTAAAAAAATGGGCATATATTATAATGTACACTATTATAGTTTGGAACTCAGCTTATTATAAAATGCTCTAAATCGGAGTTTTGTAACTCAACTAATTATATATATATATTATAGATATGATAAAACTCTTCTATATTACTAAAATCGGAGTTATTTTGAAAAAATTGTAGTATAGCCAATAAATTATGAAGGTCAGGAAACAAATATCAATAAATTATATAGTATGTTAGTAGAGAAATCTCATAATGCTAGATATTATAACATAAAAAAAAGATTTTATTTCATATTTCAATAATTTATAATAAATAACTAGCAAAAAAAATATCTAATTTCATATTTCAACAATTTTTAAGTTTTTTATTTTTGTTTAAGAAAATATTTCATGGTTCATCAGGTTTAATTCGCATTCGGGAGGAAGTGCAGCAAAGTGACAGGTATCAAATACAATATAATCACTGACGGCAAAAGCAATCAGAGGGAGTTAAGAGATCATAAACAATTCAATATGGCAGCTAGTTTAAGCAAATGTGGAGGTATAAATAAAAGTGGTACAGGTTGGACTAGGATCAGCTATAAGTTGTCTGAATGAGTCACACGGAATTGGAGTAATATCATATCTGGACAGGAGTACTGGTACAATGCCCCCTAGCAAAAGATGTTTAATAACACATTCATGAATAGACACAATATTCTAGTACATTAGTACTCCTACAGAAAAGCTATTCATGGCTCATAGGTATAGATAATCGGCTCACTAACACATATGTTTTTTTAAAAATAGAAGTGAGCACAGAGTTTCACACAACCAAGTTCACATTCGCTTTCTCCTCTATTATAGTTACAATAAAGTATGGGACCTGTTTTTAGGGCTCTAAAATACACCCTAAGTACTCTTTTTATATTTTATAGAGACTCTATACCTGTAAGTAGGGTAAATCTGTGCGTTGAACATTTGGTTAGATAACCAGTCTTTCAGAGAAAATTCTGTAAATATAATTTACATAACTTACGCGGCGATTTAAATAAAACTAATCAATCATGACTTCTAGAGGAATGATGAAAATTCGGATCATTAACCTCACTCGCCCAACACGATGGTCTCATTACTATCTTTCTTCTCATTCAAACCTCATGCCAGGTATTCCCTTCATCATATAACATAAAATCAGTTTCTCTTGAGAGATACAATTGCTGGAGTTAACTCGCAAGAGCACAAAATCCTAAAAAAAAAAAGGTTGATAGGACATTCAAAACTATTATAATTTAATAAATTTAGGCAAAGGTACTGCTCTAAAACTAAAAATTAAAAAAATAAAATTCTGAAATTTCTTAAATGTTTTAATGTCTTTTTTTTTAAAAGATAAGCATTATTCTAGGTATTTGTTTTTCTTTATTCTTCTATTTTTTATTTATTTTTATTTAATTTTTTTATAATCAGCAAATAAGGCACACATACCTTTTTTGTTATTTTCATGAACATCTTACTGGAAAGAGATTTACGCAGAATATCTTGAACCGCTGTGCAGTGATCCATCCTCCCTCTCGCAAATAACGAGGACTGAGTCCCAAACTTTCACGAAAACGTCCTGTCTGTATAGGCCTTCTAACTCTTTCCTGGAACCACCAGTCAGCATTGCACAGGTCCATATAAAATTGTATATAAGCATATAGTCTTCCACAACCTCCTTACATTTATTATTGTTGATGACACTGGACAGACTGGTTGGCTAGCCCACCCTAGGAATACGCCAATCCTAAAAAAATCCTGTGAGACTTAATAGCAGATGAAATCACGAACTTCCATTGCACATTCAAGTCATCGAAGCAATCATTGTTGAAAATTCATTTCCTCATTCTAGATAAGCTCTCCTCCCGTCGACCTCTTACAATTCTCCGCGTCTACTCTCTCACTTTTATTTTCTTATTCTCCTCATCCAAAAGGGATGACAGCTGATGTAAATTTTTTGCACCAACTCTTCTCCGTAGAAGAAACACCACTTAATGCAGATTTCTTACGATGTTTCGTAGCGCTGCAAACGACGTTGACTGGCCACAAGTGGAGAGAGAGGAAAAAGAAGTGCAAGAGAAATGGGCATCTTCCAATCAGAAAACATCAAGAATGAATTGCTAAAGAATCAAATAAGCAAGGAAACACAGGCAATAGCGCATTTACAGAGAAGGGAGAAGGAATAGAAAAAAAAATTCAAGTCAACATACCTAAATATAAAGACAAAGTAGTGCAAAGACAAAAAATCAAAATTATTTATATGCTCTCACATGACGCAGCTATAGTTCAGTCACAGGCGAGCATCTTTTTCCTAGGCCCAGATATGCAAGTGACCCTTTTTATACTCGAACCGGTCCTTCGAATGGGTAAACTCCACCCACAGCATTCCACATGTCTCTTGTGGGGCGTCTAGACTCCTCCTCATTGCAGCCCAACCCCTCACTCTAGTCCAACCGGCCCAGCCCCCAAGACACTTCGTAACTCCTCTCTTCTCTCTCTATCACCACTTGGCTATGGCTCCACGTCTCTCAAGAACTTTTCAAAGATAGAAATATGCCATATTTTCCTTATCCACCCATGGTTGCAACGTACATGAAGACGATCAGGGCTTGCAACATTCATTCCCAATCACTCGTCTCACTACGGCTGAAACCAACATCCTCCTAGGGCCAATCTAGAGAGAGACTCTCGCAATCTTGGCATTTTCAGAAGAGCATACATTCATCACTCAATACTGCGACCATCTAAATGACTTCTGCTCCATGCCCCAAAATCCCACTCAAATCTATCTTACACTACAGCTCACAAAATAGTGTGAAGTTTAAAAAGTGATTCACGATGAAAAAAAATCTCACATTTATAATAAACAGAAATTCCTTCTTACAAATATATTTATCTACAAGTAATTTACATAAGGAATGGATTGTCGAAAAGTATGTCTCTTCTTATAATTGATTTGAGATTGGCGCAGTGGAAAACCTCTATTTTATCAACCTCAAATTCTCTGTATAGTGGAACTCACAACACCTGTTGGAAATAACCTATATTGAATTTACAATGAAACCACCATGGAAAAATATGATCAATTATCGGATAACTAGTATGATCACCCTAATAAATTCTTACCAATTTTTAACCCTTCCAACAAGACCAGATCTCTATGCAATCACATAACTTTAAGCTTACCAAGTTCCCTATTTTCAGCATAGTTTGTAAAGCAGGAGAAAATTTATGAAATTTTTTTTCTTATTTATTTACATATACAGTATACTATAACGTTTCAATTGGAGGTCATACCGAACTCACATGTCGTCATCCACATCTCATTCTTCGATTGTGCCACATCTTACTCCTTGCACCATGGTGATCAATTGGTCATGGACAGATTAGGCACACCCTTGCCAAGAATTCGAGAATCTGAAGTGACCAAGTCACGGATCACGTCATCCAACACCTGAACAGGTCTCTGGGCGATGGTAGCTCCCACACGAAAAATCACTGCTGACTGGAGCCCTCGAGTACCCAATAAAAATCTCTGCCGAACATCCTCAGCCCTCAGCACACTTTCTGTCCTAAATTTTCGGAATTCATTTCACTCTTTTGGCTCGAGAGGTGCACTTTCTTTTTTCTCTCTTTCGAATTTTACACAAACGATCAAAAGATCTCTAGTCCCTTCTATTTTTTTCTCTGTACCAGCTACTTTCCTTCATCTCGATAGCTTCAGGCTATTGAACTACATCAGTAGGATGTGTCCCCTACAGCTAAGTGATCACTACACATTTTAACTTACGAAATTGTTATCTGATTTTTTCTCAGTTTTATATTATGAGGTAAACTACCCGATTCTGGATCATTTGCTATCTCATAACTGATGAGAACACAATAGCGCCCGGAGCAACACGCGAGCTGCGGACAGAAAAAAACTGAGAACTTCGATCCCACTGTCAGATCTATCTGGATCCCAAACAGAGACAAGGCATTATAGAGCCTACTTCACGCCTGCATTCATACGAATTTCAGAGCTTTGTCACCTCTCCTCAAAGTTTTTCATAAAAATAACAGTAATCCTCTGTATACTTATATTAAGAAAGTGTAGTTAATGATCATCATCTGTGTTAGAGAAGGAAAAAAAACTGTTTATGATAGCAGCACACTTCAGACCCTTTATTTCCGCGATCTTGGAATGGCGACAAAGAAAATCCTAATAGCACTTAAGACCTTTGTCCTCGTTTACATTTAATATATGGCTTCCCTAACAGACATGGCATCAATCCCTAGCATTCAATATTGCAACTATATCCTTTTTTATATTTGCCGGCTTAATTTTTTTATCATGAGACAGAAAGAAGTTTCGGAATCCTCTCGGAAAAGGTGAACCAATTTGGAGCCGGCATTTTACTAACCATTGTATTTCTCGTCTCTTTGCAGCTTCATGGGGGTAACCAGGACCCCTTTGATTATGGTTTCCTCCAACAATTGAGCTGGAAATAGTGAGTCTTCCCTGGTGGCTTATGCACTGTCGAGGTGTAAGTGACCCAGCTTCGCACTTGTCAGGTGAAAAACAAAAGTTGTTGGTCCCACCTTAAAAGCAAAAACAGAAGCTCTTCAATGTAAGTTCACAATGCAGGAAAGTTACACTTTGATTAAAAGATTTGCTCGATATAAAGAAGTAGTCTTTTAGTAATGCTTCATGCAGATTTCGAATCATCACCGGCGTGATATTTGGGGAAGCAAATATTAAATATTGTCAGGTTCGCTATAACGAATCTAAGGATGTAATATTTCTATTGCAGTTATGGGTATGTGCAGATACGAATATCTCGGTCTGAGAAATTTCCCTTTCGTCGGAGCTAATGGTGCATTATGATTGATACCGACCTAAACTAAAATTAAAATTAGAGCTGTTTCGTTCGGGAATGCTTACGCCAGGGGGAGACGTCCCCCGTAAAAACCGTAGACTCAATGCAGTACGTACTTGACTGTTAAGAGCGTAGATGATAAATCAAGTTGTCGACAAAGCTTAGGTGTATTACCAAGTAAGGAAATTGCGCTCAAAAGTGCGGACAAATGTTTCAATGGCTGTTTTTAATAACGATATCTGATCTAGCGAGAGTGAGTAGAGGGCGCGAACATCATGCGTTTTTTTCACCACATTTTGATATTATGCCTGAACTTAATGGGTACAATTGGGTCAATATCAGTGCGCTGAAAAAATTGGCGTTTATTGGCTCAGGGCATTATATGGTGTTTTAGGTTAAAAAAAATTATGCTAATCCTAGGTCAACATATCTTATCAGTTGATAGATGGGGAAGAAGTTGGATTCCGTTAGGGACGTGTTGTATCGAGTATCCGGAGAGAAGATAGCTGATATCATTTAGGATACGTTTTGGAGCCGTGCCAATGAACGGCTTACAATGCTTGTATGAGGACGAGTAAATCGAGCTCTTGAAAGAAGTACGATTTTAAATAATTAGGACTAAATCTCCAAATTGTTTAAGTAAAAATCTAAGTTCAAGTGTGGGAAAACCCAGCTAAAAAAAATTTGTGAAGTGTCGATACAAAAAAAATGGTTTGTTTCCCAAAAAAAAGAAATTATGCGATAAGGGACTTAAACATGCGAAATGAGATTTGAATGACCTCCTACGAACATTTTTTTTTTTTGAAAATTAACTAATATATGAAGATCAAGTCAAAATTTTGATTAAAAGAAATGTATAATTAGAATTCGTTACTTCTCCATTGATTATTTCCAACTTTTTTTTAATTATATATGTATATATAATGGCTCATTAACATTAAACATTTTTTGAAGGTGTAATTTAAATTTTTAAAAAAAACCGCCATAATATACAAATGATATGGTACTATTTTTAAAGTTTGATAATATAAATATAAATTTATTATAAGTATAATATTTTATTTTGACCGTCAGTTTAATCTTTTTTCCCTTTTTATTTTAAGGAAACCGCACAGAATGGAAAGCGTAACAAAGCCCAAGAGGGAGGTTTTAACGGGGCGGAAGAGTGAGCAAGCGGGAATTGACGAAAATTTACGAAAACAATTTCACGAAGCAAAGGAAAACGAAACAGCTTTATCAGGGCACGCGCGAATCGTGCTTGATTAGAAAATGTTTGTAGGGGCGGAAAATGTTCCCATGTCCCGGCTTTTATTAAGAAAGGGGACTTCAAAAATAATACTCGCGGCAAACTGTCAAATTCCCCACGGAGAAGCAACATTTCGCCTTCGACATAGGGTAACAAGTCCATACACCCCTGGGATCCGACAGAGTAACAAAATTTGTACGAGTTAATCTTGTAACCCCCAAGGACGCGTTAAAGGGGGATTAAAACGCGACTATGGGTCGTCATTTCACAGGGGTTCGGAGTATGGGCTTTATGAACTGGATGGGGAGAACTCCGGCGCGAATTTTCACCTGTTAAAGGAGAAAAGAGAACCGTTTTAATTTCTTTTTCGGGACCACGATAGGTATTTAGACTCAAAGAGTTCGCGAAAACGCAGCCGGAGGGATTACTTTAAAAATATCACGCACATATGGGAGGTCCGGTGAGGCAAAGCGGAAATGTCGGCCTACGTAACGACTGCCACCGAAGGGTTTTGCGAAATCGCGGGCTTGGCAGCGTGGGTCAGCGGGAGCAAGTAGGGGGGGGGCGGCATGTTCCCTCCCTTGTCCTCTCCTCGTCGATCGGATCCCGATGCCGGTTTTGGTTAATAAAGGCCATTTAAAAGGGAAATTGGAGTTTCGTCAAATGCATCGTGGCTTGGCCGTTTTCCCGGTTCTTGCAAATTAGAAAAGGTTCAATTTTTGTGGATCATATCGTTGGGACGGTTTATCTAGCCGCTTCTACGTCATAACCCTATCGGAAAAATTCAGTTACACCTAAATCCTAGTCGATCCTGGGGGTTTCCTTAAAGCCATTCTTTTTATTAAAATGAAAAAAGTCTGTCGGAACGGGTGATTAAAGATAGCAGCGCTTGTCAGGGCATCACTTTTTTCTTGAGAACGCGATCTCGAAAAAGGCTCCGGAATACACATTAAGCGATTTTTTCGAAAAACCTCCTGGGGGGAGGACCCGATATTATTGCAAACGGGGTTCAAAACCCACGGGGGAGGAGCTGTTCACCCGAGATGTGGCTTTTCAATTTTCCCGCAAAAGTGCGCATCGAATGACCCATGGGCGCGAGTAGCGGGCATGCCTCTATTCTATTCCCTTCCAAAAGCGTTCCCTTGGGTCACGTTTTTTTTATGGTTAGAGCGGCGAATAGGACGTGGATGGATTTCCTCCACCGCTATTAGGGAATTTAAAACGGAGCGTACAAAGAAGCAACGTACAAATATTATTATAATTATAAAAAATGGCCGGTGCCACGTCATTTACGCACGAAAATCCGTCGACGACCTTTTAGGATTTTTCAAAATAAAAATGAAATAATGCGATCGGCGTTAGATGAGAGAGGGCGAGGAAGGATCGATGCATCAAAAAAATGAGGAAAACCTTAAATAGTGAAGACCATACTTGTTCTTTTCCGGATAGAAGGAAAAAAGAAAGGGATGGGTATACGGAAGCGGGAAACTTTTTTCGATAATATAAGGAATTGAATGGTACGATTACGTGGGGATTAGTTGATAAGAAAAGTGGCGGGTCTTAACGTGGGGATGGAAAAACGGCGGGCTCTTCATTATCTGTGACCGGCGAATTAATTGAGATTCTTGGGATTAATAAGTAATTCTGAGGGAGGGAATAAAGGGTGACGTTTATTAAGAAGAAAATCGGAAAACGTTTTACATTTCTCCATATTAAGGGTTCGATATCTGACGGTAAACAGAGGCGATCCCGGAATTGGGAAAAAACCTTCTTCGAAAAGATTTTTCCCTAAAGTGCCAGTGTCTTTTCTAAAACCCGATTGTTATCAAAAAAGTTATTTTTTCGGTAGATAAAAACGAGCGTTTTTTCGGTTAAATTAATATATGTGAGTGTTTTTTTATAATTCAAAAATGAAAAAGGATTAGGGTAGAAGTTAAAAGTTGAAAGAAGAAGAAGAAAAAGGAAAGAAAGAAGAATTTTAATGCAACAAAAGTGTTTTAAATTATTTCCTTTCAAAATCATTAAATGGTAGGTTTATGAATGGAATAAAAAAATTTTTTTTTTCACAGGGGGCGATAAAATGAGCCCCGTAAATAGTTCCGTTTTACCTTTCAGAAAAGACATTCCCTTTTTTCATTAATAATGAATAATTAATATTATTTTATCCAAATAATAATTAATAGTGTATAATAAGAATAATAATATAATAATATTATATTAAATAATAAATAATAATGAATAATAATAATTAATAATTAAAAATGTAGATATATTAATTAAAGGAGTGAAGCATACAAATGCTTTAGAACTATAAAATAGGGGATTGATTGATGTGTTATTTAAGCCGGGCTGTTGTTCTTTTTTTTTTTAATGCTTGTTTTTTCGGCTATAACAATGATGGTTTCAAAATGCCTTATGTAAGAGGCATTTTAAAAGGGGTTTTATTTTTGCAAAATCACTGGTTTTTCTTTAATAAAAATTTTAAAAATTCAAATATTTTGGGGGGAAAAAAGGAAACAGGGGGTTCTACCCTTTTACCCTGGGCTAAAGCCGCTCCTCACGCATAAGTTATTCAAAGACCATTCAACGAGGCGGAGTTCCGGGGAGACAACTACCTTGAAACTACGCGGAATGATCAACCCTGGGGAGTCTCGGGTATTAATTTTACCTGATTATCTTGAGGTTCGGGTTTTTAGAAGTCAACAAACTTGGTGTCGGCGAAATGATCCCAGTTTGCTCCAATCGAGGGTGTGGATAGTAGAGAAGGGGCGAGAAGGACGAGAGGAGGTGAAACTTTTTTTTTAATTCGAATCCGGGGGGGGAAGACGGCTGGGACGGGGCGTGAAGCGGGGAGCCTGGGGCGGAAAAATACAGACCCCCGAGAGCCATTCGAAAAAAGGGGAGCAAAGGAATAGCCACCAAAACTAGCGGACAAAACGAAATTGGGTGGTTCGGAGTTCCGGATAAATCCGATTGGGCGTCGCTATTATTCTTTTGATAGATATACGAATTAAAAAACGGAAAATTTGTCGGGTTTCGCAGCCGTTCCCGGTCAAAAACTTTTCAGTTTTAATCCCTAACGATTTCGATTTCGATTACGATAATTTTTATTTAGCAGCGGGCGGCCGACGAACGTGGGGTGAGATAAACGAAAACCCGGGGTATTACGATAAGGTTTTGGTTTCACTGGGACCAAGGTTGACGATTAGAAATTATCTTTCTTTCAAATTTTTAGTCCATTGCTAATATCGAGAGACGCTATCTCTTTACGACAGGTTTAATACACCGACGACGGAAAAGCGCCGGATGAAGATGAAATGTTATCTTACCAGTTGAGTCGCGATGGATTCGAGTTCGAAGGCACCGGGAAGTACGTCGGCTGGAAAACATTGTCCCGGGAAAATTCTAAAAAAGCCGAATTTCTCTTTCTTCACTCCGGGAAACTTTTCCATTTGGTTAAGAAAGTGGGGTAAAATTTTTATTTTCTAATCGCTACGGAGTTTCTGGAGAAAGGTGCAGTACACAGCCGAAAATGGTGACGAAGATTTGACAATAACACCCATTTCTAAAATCTTCTCTATACGGATTTAGACGATCACGAGGAGTTCGCGAAGGAAAAATATCGACGATACAGAACCCGAATAACGAAACACTGGGAGCATTTGGTTTCTCATGCGAAGTATCGGACGGGGAAGACCTGAAAATTCGCGGGGGTGGTTCTTTATGGTCTACATTCGGAAATCAAAGCGATAGACGTCTATGGAGCAAGATCTACTCGGCTCGGGAGAACGATTTACAACGGGGCGGGCACGGAAAAGGGAAATCTCGTTCGGCGAGTAAATAAATTCGGCTCAATAGTTTTAAGAGGTCTTGCTTCCATCATCTCTATACCGCGCGCGAAAAACCTTTAAGAGTCAACAAACATGGCCCTAGATTTCTCGTGCCGATCGGGGAGAAATCGGGGCGGAACAGAAACGAATGATGCCTAAAGATTTATTTCGGCGTTTTCGTGGATCTGAAAAATCCCCCATCGGGGGCGCCACGGGAACCAGGAAAGGGAAGTGGGTTCGAGCAAGGCGCCCTTTTTTCGGGCATAACGATTTTTTGGAGATGGGCCGAGGCCTGCTGCTAGAGGCGCGACTGAATTTTTATAAAAAAAAACTGGAAACACGCGGGTGCTACAAAAGTCTTAATTTTTCGGCGGGTACTTTTTCGTTTTCCTGCCCGACCGGGATTTCTAACCGTTTTTTTTTCGGTAAAATTTTTAAAAAAAAAGAGGGAAAAAAATCCCACTGTCTTTCACGCGTTAATGCCGTGCATTTATTGCAAACTACGAACGAGATATGGAGGAAATCTTTCGACAGTATAGCCGACTACCTGGGAATATTGGAGGGGATGATATGGAACGTCTAACACGATGCTCTCCCTTATCTCTGCCCGAGGTTTTTCGGGAAAAGTTGGGAGTCTGAAAGGAGACGTTTGGGGCGGAAAATCTGACGCCATTTTGCTTTTTAACTCTTCGCGCGACGGCATCGTTCTGCGGAAATACTTTAGGGGAGGTGGCGGAGGAATTATGTCCGTAGAGGGAAAGTTACTATAGCCTAACGCACTCCTGCAAGGGATACAACTCACGCGTTAAACGGCGAACGGTCGGACCTCAGCGACAACTAATTACGCGTTTTTTATACAAAGTCGGGTCAGCGGGGAGTTTTTCGGAGTAAACAGGTACCGGCGGGCTCACCCGTCCACTGAGCCGAATTCCATTATAACCGGGTCAAAGAGAGAATTTTTTTTTTAAGGGTGCGTTACAAACTCTGGGCTAGATGGGGAAAAATAAAGCTAAGAATAGGTTTGAAAGGGGGGAACGGATTCGGGGAATTACCGGGCCAATTCTTTCCCACCTTTCTCTCCTACTCTCCTCACGCCCGTAATGGGGAAACTACCCGATTGGGAAGTAGATTTTGGCTTTTATCTGGTAGGGATCGTTGTGGGTTGGAAGTTTTCATCCCATTATTCACGTCCGCGAGTAGCGAAAAAAAAGCTCAAAATGGGAAAAAAGACGGTAACGGTTGGAGGTTTCGAAGACGTTGGACTCGGTTCTTAAACTTGCAGGGGCAAAATTTCGGGGGGCGACCGGCGTGTCGGGTGACCGGGGGGGGAGGTGGCCGTGTACGTCGAGCTCGTTTTATACTTTATTTTAAAACTCAGCGGACCACTCAATTTTTTCCTAAGCGTTCGGGTTTTTAACGAGGCAATGGTCGGGACAAAAGCTAACGTTTTATTCGGGATTTTGCCTCTAGTACCCGAGTTTTTCGAAATCAAAAATTTTTTATTTTTTTTTTTAACTTCCAATTCCAGCCACGAAAGGATGAGGGAAATCTTCGGGGGCGGGTCGTTGCCACAGTGGTCGGTGGTGCTGCGTCCCGGAGAGGAAGAGGAGGGAGGGAAGAGTTTCGTGTACGATCCTAGCCGGTCTTTCGGGAGAAAAAGAGGGATCGATAAATTGCTGATTCTCGTGGAATCTCTCTTGGTTAAGCTTTTCAAATACGAGACGCTGAATAAAACTCTTCCCCGAGATTATATCGGACCGTTGAAACCCGAGGAAGTGTACTGCTTAAAATTGGATCATTATATTTCGAACGAGCGACTCGACGACGAATATTCCGCGAATCACGCCGCGTTGCTAATGAGTTACGCCGAATACCTTCATTATATTCAATGCGTAGACAAAGGCGACGTTAGAAACGTTTTCCATCACTGCCGAAAGGAAAAACGATATCCGAAATTCGATTGCTTTCTTCCTCGGTACCAATACGAAAAATTTACCGATCTATTTAATTACCTATAAATAATAATAATATAATATGAATGATAACAACATCCTTAATTTTTTTCATATTTCAGCGACCACCTAATAATGACGTTCGATAAGCTGCTTTCCCTGATGGTCGCCTATACGATTTTTAGCGTGTTCGTAATAATGATCGTTCACTTCTATTTAATTTTTCGTAGCCGCCGGCGTCACCTCGAAACCAGAAGCGGTTTAGACTACGCTATCCCTCTTACGCGAAATAAAATTTTAAGAGTTTC